>NMUG010007976.1:0-11842 GCA_002855965.1 Monotropa hypopitys | reverse complement strand
TCAATTATTTGAGAAAGAGGACAAGTATTACTGTTTAAAGTATGAACATTAATGACCCATTAGCCGTTCAAAATATGTTAAAGAATGTATATAAGATAAAAGAAAAGAAATGTACAGTCAGATCCCACTCTTCAAAAACTTAAATTATGGAAGGTGGGACCCAAGCAATAATAAAAAAGAAAGTGTATAAATTACAAGGCAAATCATTTGTGAAAATTATGCAAACTCCTGATACTGAATTCTCTCTGAAATTTCAGTGTTTTCTTAAGTTATATTTCAGCAAAATATTAACTTAATCATCGAAGTAGCCCATGAAGAGAAGTGAGGGGGTTCCTTAGTCATTTTTCTGTTTTGCATCAATATTGAAAATCAAATTGAAGTTATCAGAAAGTCCATTATTTATTGAAGAAGTCAACATCTATTGACCTATCATTTTAGATAATTTCAATGGTGATCCAGAAATTTCCACTCGCATACTTATAAAAACTATGTTTGGCTTTTAGTTAGGATGTCTTCCAATAGTTCTCTCCTCTACTTTTCCCATTCGAAACTTTTCCAACGCTTTGGAAAAATGGACCCCAAAATGTTACTGTAAAATTAAACACATCATGTTTATTGCAGCTGAAAATTTCTAAACTACATGATCCTAACTTGTACCTTTTTCTATTTTTGGCTTATAATAGATAGGACTATAATGCCGAAAACAATGTCCCACATGTTACGTTTGACAACATTAGAATGAAAAAAAATAGAAATTATAATCTAATAAAATGATATTGAAATAGGTCGGTAACCTATTGGAATGATCATTCTATGCCAATATTGATTTCACCCAATCAATCATAACCTAAAACTACTTCAAAAAGACTAGAGTATAATTTGTTTAAAAAAAATTCTATGTGTCTCTCTCTATATTTTTTTCTATTTCTCCATTTTCATGGAAAAACATTTTCCAATCCATTTTCCAAAATATGCATTTGTGCAGATATACTTTGATGCTTCAAATAGGAAGACAGAAGGCAAAATTTGACTCTATTTGCAGTCAAGCCAAACAATTACGTACCTCATCTACCTAGCAAAACTTCCAACAAAAAATGACTACGTAAATTCCTTCTACACCAATGGTCACCCTCTCGTTGTTTCTCTGAATTACTTGACTTTGTTAGGGATTATGACACAGACAACAGACTGTGTTAAACTATGTGCTCAAATAAATTCTCAGATATGCATACAAGATTTTGAAGCACTGTAAATGAGAAAAGAAATAGTCAAACCAAAAATGTTATGGAGAGAAAAAGAGAACCAACAAATAAATTTACAAAATTTGGCAACATAGCTACGTCCCTGAAATCACACCAATTCACTATGATCCAATCAAGGTCGAGAAGTTCTAGCTCTCGTTACAAATATATTCTACACATGAAAAATCCCAAAACCCTAATACAATAGAATTAGAAAAACCTTTCAAAAGCAATTAGGAAACAAAAATTAACTAAAGCTGCCAAATCGGCGCCGTCCACGCGCCAACTGCGCTCTCGCGTCTCACCAATGAAGTGGAGTGCTTGGGCGCTGCAAGAGCGCGACCCACTGTTCGTATGTGACTTTAACCAAATTTTGAGCACTTTCTTCCTCCTTCCATGCTTTAGCAGTAAAAATGTTCCTTGACCCCCAAGACTCAAAAGGTTAAACTTCACACCCAATAATCCCCCACTTGAAGTGTAATAGCGCAAACCTATTGAAATCATATGTTAATGTAGTGAACATCATCCCTCCTAGCGTGCTCGACCCCCATCTCTAACGAGCATATAAACCAATTGAAGTTGCGCACAACTTCAATTTATTTGTGGTCACCACTTTGGTCAATATGTCTGTTGAGTTCTTGCTTCCCAAATTTTTTCTCAAGAAGCAACTCTCCATCCTCCAAAACTGAACGGATGAAATGATAGCGCAAGTAATGTGCTTCGTTCTGGCATTAAACAACATATTCTTAGCAAGATGAATAGCACTATCTATTACTACAAAGAACATTGCCTTCTTACTTCAGACCCAACTCATCCAGAAACCCTTTCAACTAGATCATCTCCTTCACAGCCTCAGTCACGACCATGTATTCAGCTTCTATCATGGATATAGTAACCAACTTCTGCAAACATAAAATCCAACTCTTTGTTATTGAACCCAAAGTATACACATACCATGTTGTACTTCACCATGTATCCTGATCAACTGTGAAATCGGCATTATATAACCTATGACTGTCAAGTCTGAACACCCAAAACATAATATTGTATTTGTGGTACCTTTCAGATATTACAATATCCACTTTTTATTTTCCCAGTGCTTCTTTCTCGAATTGTTTGAAAATCTTCTCAAAACTCCCACTGCATGGGAAATATTTGGTATTGTGCAAACCATTGCATACATCAAGGTACCAATGGTTGAGGCAGAGGGAACCTATCCATATACTACTTCTCAGCATTAGTGCTAGGAGATTGACCCCTAGAAAGTATAAAATAACTTCTCAAAGGTGTTCCAACTACCTTGTCCCCTCACATATTGAACCGCTCAAGCACCTTCTTGATGTAGTCATCTTGACTCAAAATCGCAATATCCTGAGACCTATTCCTACTTATTATCATCCCAAGTATCTGCTTAGCTGCACCCAGATCCTTCATAGAATTCTTTTAATCTCCTGAAAACATGATCTCGATGCAAGCATATCATCCACATATAGAAAAAGAATGATGTAACTAGATTCAAACCTTTTGATAAAACAACCGTGATCTGAATCGCACTTATGGTAGATATTGTGTTACATTAAACCTTCAAACTTTATGTACCAATGTCTTGGTGTCTGTTTTAATCCATATAGACTCTTCTTGAGTTTACACACCTTCTTATATATGTCTTTCAAAATGAAGATAACGGGTTGCTCCATATAGATTCCTCATCGAGATCCACATTAAGAAAAGTAGTCTCAATGTCGAACTGTTAAACGTAGAGATTTCAGTAGCCACAAGACTCAATATCACGTAGATGGTAATGATATTCACAATGGGGGGAAATATCTCCAAATAGTCTACCCCTTCCTTCTATTCGAAGCTCTTCACAACAAGTTTGGTCTTGTACCTCTTACTTCCATCACTTTCTTGCTTGATGCGGTAAACCCACTTATTCTGTAGAGCCTTCTTTGTTGTCGGCAAACTAGCCAGCACTCATGTCTTGTTGGAGTGAAAAGCATCTATTACATCTTTCATGGCATGCTCCCACTTGATAGACTAGGGCATACAGAAATCCTCTTTATAACTCTTGAGCTATCCTCCATTTGTCAAAAGCAAGTGTGGTAACCGAACACAGTCAGGACTTTGGGCTAGGTAAATGGATCAGGCCCAAGGGGACAGGCCCAGAACAGGAAGATAGTCCAAGGAAGGAATTAATGGACGGTCTGGACTACAATTGTCACACCCCGGATTTTCAAACCATTTTTTTTAAATGGAATAAAAGAAAGGTTTATTATGAAGCCATGTTTACCAAATCACAAGACAAGGGGTCGTGAATTATAAAACATATCTCTTTACAAACATTTACATAAAACATGCGGAAGAATGGAATTTCAACAATTCTTTATACAAACTTGCTTGTAATTAAATGATGAAATAACTCTTTAATTAAAGGGGAATGCCTGTAGGCTACAAGAGGGAAAAGTAGGGGGAAGCTGTAGTGCATAAATGAAACAAACATGAAATGCTTCTCACACAGAAAAGGACCTGGAGCAAGCCAAAGCCAACTCCTCACTACTAGCTATCCAACCCTGCAACCCTGCAAAGAACTGTAGAAAAAGGTTGAGTCATAAAGACCCAGCAAATATGCACCTATCAAGTGCAAACGTAACTATGGTGACATATGCAAGTGGTGTGAATTCCTATAATGCAATCCCAAGCATGTCAATATCTCAAAACCTCAACACCACCACCAAGTCACTAACTAAGGCAAGACGTATAGGTCTAACCAAGACCTTTCAACAACCCAAGCATCCCAAGAACAACCCAATCATTTGACTTCACTCAAAGCCAACAACCGCATAAGTCACAATCCCCTCTCTTTACCAATCATTACCATCTACACAACTGGGCAACGCGTACTAGTACAAGGGTCATAAGGACCAAGGATCCCAGCTACGATCGCACGACAAGGTGAACTACCACCTTAACTAGGGAGGACGCTCCCAAGAAGACAACACATCTACTATAAGGCCCAAGCCTTCCACTATACATGAAGGACCATATATTTACCATGGCTAATTCCACGACTTAGCCAATATCCACAACAAGCTAATTCCACGACTTAGCCAAATACCGCAATCCACCAAATCATATCGCTTCCGGCTATCCTCTCTCTATATATATATAGGTACACATTGGTGAATTGATTATCTTGTTTAAATAGTGTGTTCGACTCCCGGTTTAACATCACTTTGAAACCATGTCACACGAGTCTCGGCCGCCTCACTAAATAAGGACCGACTTACCCCAAACGTGGACTACATTTTGAAAGGGTCAAACGAGTCTCGAACCGTCCCACGAGTAAGGATCGGCCTACCCCAAATATGGACCATCATTGAAAACCAATTTGGAAACCGTTAAGCGCGGGATCGATTTAGAGTCTCCTTGGCGAGAACAAGGATGGACTCACTCACGTCGAAGTGCCACGAGGAATGCACTATTACACGAGGTGTCACAAGGAATACACCATCACACACGAAGTGCCACGAGGGATGCACCGAATATGAGGTGTCACGAGGGATACACCAACTCACAAAGTGCCACGAGGGATGCACTGTCTAACAACAATCAAGGGCCACATCGTTTGGCCACCCACACCACACTCACCATTTGGTTATTTAAAGTTGGTTGTTTAATAGATGAATTGAGTAGATTTTCAAGTGCGAATCAAAGGAGACGAGTTCTCCATCAAGGGCAACGAGTTTGCCAACGAGGGACGAGTTCCCAAATCAATGGTGACGAATTCACCCAAATCATTTCTATCACAAGTGTCGATAGCCTAGGAACGAGTTCCCTAGTCTAGTGTGACGAATTCACACACACAAACTCAATTCTCTTCACTAAGGCATTTCAACAAACACCTAATGTGCACAAGTGCACACAAGGGTCCTAGTCACCAAGGAAACCCAATTTAATCCCGTAACTTCTAAATCATCAACTCAAGGTCACATACAAGGACCAAACCAAGACATCAAGGCTACACACCCAAGAGCCTAAGTAGGGCCTCTCAAATCCACCCAAGGTCACCTACAAGGACCGAACCAAGGTCCAACACTTCTACGAAATCATTAACCACACATGAATGTCTCTCGGGCATTCTATCAAACACCTAGCGGGCCTAAGATCACCGCTTAATTCCACAAAATTTAACACCTAGGACTAAGCCCACAAATTCTCGTCAAACTCCAATAATTGAATCATGAGTCCTAGACCTCAATTCGCTATCATAAAATTCTACAACCATCGAGAATACTCTAATCTAATGCAAGGATGAGTTCAATTGTGTTTAATCAAAACATGTCCAATCTCATAATTTCCAAAACATAGGTTTTTAAGAAAACCTTTGATTTTAATTGTGCAAATCAATTTAATGGCCTAACGCAATCACGTAGACACGAGATAGAAGCATATTTACCTCAAGCTCCAACGGTGGCGGAAGCCCTAGCCGCGAAATCTTTGACACCGACGAACCTATGCACAACAATGGGAAGAGGAAGTCAAGGGGAATCAATGTCTCCAAAGGAGCAACATGAGAAAACCACTTTACAAATCGACTTACCCGAAAATTTAAGAAGATGACGACGATACCTAGGTCACCGGAAAGCTCTTGCCGCGGAGAACAACCTTAAGCCTTGCAAGAAGTCCGGGAGATGTCCGGAAAGCCTTCAAAATTTAGAGAGAGGGTGGGGAAGCCATGGAAGGTAGAGAGAAGAGAGAATGAGCTTTTGGGTTTGAGAAATTGGGAATAAACACCCCTAGTTCGAACTCAAGGGTCCCATATATACCCCATGGCTAAAGACAACAATGCCCGTCATTAAAAACCCAAAAATCGCACTTACAGCGACCGTCGTCCGGACGAAGCCCCACCGTCGTCTGGACCATCCACCTTCGTCCGGATGGGAAACTCCGTCGTCCGGACGACCACTCCTGAATCATTTTGCAACCTCACTGCCAAGCTCGTCCAGACGAGCATCGGTCGTGGTCCGGACGACCGGACCAGAAAATCTCCAGAACTGAGTCCAAATGACCCCGGCTCATCCCTACGCGACCCCTGGCACTTTCCCAATGTTCATCACACCGAATTGACGTCCTAAGACTATTATGCAACCTTCCCAATGATCACAAGCATCAGTACTTAATTTATAAATGAAATTAGGCGTCGAAAACATAAATACGCATATGGGATTTTGGGTCGTTATAGCAATGGTTTAATTCCAGGATATGAGATGTATAGTTTGGCAACATTGTTCATACCAGACCAACAAGGTCAGAACGGGGATATTCTAGTTAGGTAGACCAAGGCATTGGTAGTAGTAGCATCACGGTTTAGATGGCCTATAGGCCCGTAGTGGAAGAATAGATAATGGACAAAACCTTTTGTTACGGGGAATCGCGGTCTCCGAACCACGACCTGTATAGGCAGGAAGCATGCTAAAAAGGATCCGAGGAGGGTAGTAAAAAACACATTATCTGCCGGAGCATGGCATATTTGATCGGACCAAATGGTCGGGGTGCATTCCACATACCGCAAGGATCACGAAGGATCCCGCACTTTTTGGTCATTGACCGGGCATTACGAAAGCGTTACACTCTTGTAAATCACGCCGAGAATTCTGAACAGAAGTGGGCAGGTTGCCTTATCTGGAGCAATAAAACAACTATAAATATCCAACATGTACTTAATGAAAAGGTACATGACATTTGCATTCTATAACTCTACTTTTGTCTTTTTCTCTTTCTCTAGATCTTCCTTGACTTGGGAATCAAAGTGGCATTCCGGCTAATGACACTGGGTAGCACTAATGGTGGGTTGTTGCTTCAGGATTCTTCGTTCTAGCAAAATCAAGATCAGAATCAATCTATCCGAGGTCTTGGTCCCCGGAACCCACAATTGACGACTCTGCTGGGGAAGAATGGAAGAAACTCCATTGATTCTGATCACTATGCCACCATAAGAAACAACTCCACATGAAGAAAACCCAGAGGATGCCATCATACTTCAGGCGGTATATAGTATAACCCCTCCTACTAAAGTAATTGTAGGAAGCAAAGCTGCAGGAACAAGCACACCGGAAAGACCCTTGAAAGACTAGGGTTCAAAGGCTTATATCTAGATGCTGGAAAACCGGATCGACAAGAAGGATGCTATCATCCTTTCCATTGAACAAGATGCTATGTGACTGAAGGCATAGATGCACGCCCAAAAATCTTGGGACATGGGGTGGTCTAGGGCAAGGCCGTCCAGACATAGGACACCTTCTCGTGATAAAAGGGAGCGCCATCACCGACATGCTCCAAAACAGGAAAGGCTGGGGGACCAGGCTTAACCACGTGATCCAGAAAGAGAAAAACATGGGAGAGGGAAAGTACCAGCTTCCCCTAGTCGGCAGGACGCTAACTAGACCTCGACCTTTCAATGCCTTGGTAACACCATTGATCCGGTTAACTACTCTATGGAAAGATGGGATCCGTACTGGATCAGTAGCAACATGGTCTCTCACGAAAGCCAGTTTGAGAGGCAAGAAAGAAAGAGGAACTAGAACGATGATGGAACAGCCAAATGGCATGCTTTGGTCCATTCTAAGTCATGTGATTGGGACCGAAACATTCACCACAATGACCTTCGGGACAGGTAGGATGCTATGAGGGAGGACCGAACTACTTTTACCTAGGTAGATCGGATTCATGCCCAACTGATCTCCTCTCCCTTGTCTCCATCCATTGATGCATTTCGAACTCCCCATGGCTTCACTACTCCAAAGTTCAAAAAGTATGAGCCGATCTCTGAATGCTTCCGTGCAGCTCATGAAGTTCTGGTAGATGATGTCCCTGTACGTCATGGAGGATGAACTCGTCTGCAAAGTCTTCCCTTCTAGTCTTGGGGACCTCGGCTTGATCTAGTTGGATAAGCTATCGAAGAAGTCCATCAAGTCTTTTTGGGATCTCTTACAGTCCTTTTTGGACTGTTTCGTGACAAGTACCAAGCATAAGAAACAAGTAGATGCACTCCTGGCCCTTTGAATGGCAAAAGGAAAGTTCCTCTGGAAATATGCAGTACGGTATTGGTAGGCCTACAATGCAATATAAGGATGCATCCCTGGGATGACAATCCTCTCATTCAAGATGGAACTAGATCCTAGACGATGGTTGTTCGAAGACCTTACATTCTCCAACCCTACGGACATGGATGACCTCATATCCCGGATAGAGAAACATTGTCGATTGGAGGAGTCCGAACTAAACGAATCACAGCCAAGCCCAATGTTGGTCCCAAATCTGGAGAAACGAGTGGGAGTGCACCTCTGCACGTCAACAACATCAAAGCCAATGAGAAGAGGGTTCCACAACCGGATGAGTTCACTAAAAACCGTATTGTACTTAAAATACCCATTTATGAACTACTCTGGAAAATAGAAAAGGAGGACTACTTCCGTTACCCTCCCAGGATCATGGGGGAACCAAGGGGTATAAACTCCACGATACAGTGCTCCTATCACCGGGATAGGGGGCACCTAGTGACACAATGCAAAGCATTCCTAGAGAAATAAGTTGAGGGTGGGAGGCTTCGAGAATTCATTGATGAAGAAAAGACAAAAGCCAGACTACCTCCTTCCCCAGTCCAGGACAATGAGGAGTTGGTACAAGTAATAAATGTCATTCACGGGATGATGGACGAAGCTACCAAACACATGATAATGCAGGAGATACAAGCAAGGCAGACTGGACGGATGGTGATGAGTATTGGGACGATAGCAACATGAAGGAGACCGGAGTTGACCAAGAAATGGCAGATCACTTTCTTGGAAAAGGACCTTGAAAGGGTCCAACTTCTCCATAGTGATTCTCTAGTCGTGACTTTGAAGCTTGGCAATTGTCTGGTGTGGAGAATTATTATTCATCTGGAGAGCTGGACAAATGTAATGTATTACACACTGTTCAAATAGTTGGGCCTATACCGCGGTGAGCTGGTCCCCTTCGAAGTACCTTTGATTGTTTTCGACTCTACTCCGATATGGTCTTTCGAAAGGGTTTGCATGTTAGTTACAGCAGGAAGCAAGATGGTGGATACAAAATTTGTTTTGGAAGGCACCCGAGTCCATACAATGTAATATTGGGCCAGTACTAGCTCCACTGGATGGAAGCAATTTCCTCCACATATCTACAGGTTGTACGGTTAAACGACCCAAGTGGGAAAGAGGATATCTACGGGGATCAAATGGCATCCAAGAGGTGCTATATAGCAGACGTAAAAAGAAATACCACACCAGATCAGGTGACTGTGTTAATTAATATTTATAAACCACATAGTTAACACTACTCAAGGAATAGTGGTAAGGACGGGTGTCGAACACATGGACAAAATGTGTAAGTCAAATAGTTTGTAATTAACTTCTAAATCGATTCGTAAGGAGAAAATTGAGAAGGAGTTGGTTGAAATGGTTTTGTTGTGAATTTGAACTAAACATAAATTAAATGCAAACTAAATTAAGTTGGGATGAAATTCGCCGGGAAAAAAGTCTAAGGGTCCGAATCCGCTCCTAACGTGCAACCAGGCATGCAAGAGTCTCAATTGTCTATTGAATACGGTGATAACCAACGAGATTGTCATCTCCCATCGGAAATCGTCAAGAGGATCTATACGTGTTTAATGGCATAGAATATCCCATAGTATGATATGTCTTTAAGGGAAAAACCATCCATGAGGATAGACTATCACATTCCTACGATGTATACAATGGAAAACTATTGTATACTATGAAAGAATTACATCAAGACATAACTCATGAAACTTTGAAACATACAATCATTCAATTGATCAAAAGAAAATCTTACACGTAGTCCCGATTACATCGCTAGGAGGTTCATCATCACCTTGGCACGAGGAGTTTAGCCCTCCATGGAGCTTACAATCCAAGCACTCATGGATGGAGAAAACCATGAGAGAGAAGAGAACGAAGGAGGAATAAGCCGGTAGATTAGGGTTCTTTCTCCCTCTCTAATTAGACTCCAAAGTCTGGCAAAAATCCCCTTAATACGTTCCTAAGAAACCCTTTTATACTTAGGGTTAATCCCTTTAAGTTACAATTAAAATGCACTAATTCGGGTCTGGCTCGTCTGGACCAAGCCTTCCCCCGTCCGGACGAAGCTCCTATAATCATTCTGGCTAAGTTCTGGCCGCTCGTCCTCACCAATCTTAATTCTCGTCCGGATGATGGTCCGAGTTCGTCGGGACCAGACCTACCCCCATCCGGACCATGCTCTTGGGAGCATTCTGGTAAATTTCTAGATTTTAGTCCGTACTTTTGAAAATCCTCGTCCGGACGAGGATGTTTGAAAATGTGCAGATTGATGCCGGCTTGCTCTGTTTTTGCATTCATCTTGTCCTTATGGTTTGTTTTCCATATTATGAGTACTTTTGGTTCATTTTAAGCGCTCTGGTCCTTATTTGCTTGTAACACGGGAACTCAACAAAATATATTAGATAACAACTCCTTGGGACTAACACTACCCATGTTAAGATGCATAAATAGGTGTTTTAGGCACCTATCACACCCCCAACTTAGATTTTGCTAGTCTCGAGCAAAACAAATAAAAGTAAAGCAATGACTAAATGAATAAACCATGAAATAAAGACAATAAATGAAGGATAAGTCTTTTCAACCCCCGGGCAGCCTCGGTAGGACGAGTAAAGTCTCGTGAGGGAGCAATGATAACCCACAAAACAATGTGAACCATTGTAGCATGACTTCCAAATGATAATAAACATTAACCGAATCATTAAGTCAAGAACATGCAATTACCACAAGGATATACCCAATGAAGACTAGTTCTGGAAATTGAAATAAGTGATCAAGCAAACTTGGCAACCTAACCTAGCGTGAATAGGTGAACTTAATTCAAGAATGACCACCAAGATCAATGTCTCTCCGATAGTGAGAGTCAACAATAGTGTGGGTGAACTCCGAATGAGTTCTGCCGAACTGATTTTACTACGGCTAAACTCGAATTTTAAGTCTGCCGAACAATAATACATCGTCTAAGGCATTTGCCGAACAGAAGTCAGTTAAAACGATTATTTTACCTTTGGCCGAAGCTTGACTGGTCGAAGGATGAATGATCAAAGCTGGGAATGTGTTTTCCGAACAGAATCTAACACGAACAGTGCTTTGCCGAACTGGTATACTTCTTGGCCGAAGTTGGAATTTGTTGTCTGAATGATTTGCCGAAGTGAATCAAGTCTGAACGGAGGACTGATCAATGGTTCTGAAATTAGCTGTGCGGTCAAGACTTTGCCAAACAGAAATCTGAGGTGAAGGTGTATGGCCAATGGTTTGCCGAACACTTGAGTACAAGGTTAGAACTTGCCGAACTCCTGGAGTAAAGTCCAGAGTTTTGCCGAACACTAAGGCTTTGGACAATTCCTAGAGAGAGAAGGTCTGAATGTTCTCGAGATGAGTTGTAACCAAAATGGAACGGAATGGTCCGGTATTTATAGTCTGAGAAACAATAATGGTTTGAATCATTGGCAGCCCCACAAACGGCGCCACTCACCAAGAGTG
>NMUG010007975.1:0-11843 GCA_002855965.1 Monotropa hypopitys | reverse complement strand
TGTTAGAATATCAAGCCTGATGTTCCAGAACTTCATCATCTATCTTCCAGAAGAAGGGGTTTCACCTACTGCTGCATCATCTATCTTCCAGAAGAATACTTCTGGTCTTCTAGAAGAAGATGATTCTCACGAAGTCATCAATGTCATCTTCCGGAACATGGCTACTGTTATTCCGGAACATCAAGTGTGAATACCCTGAAGGATTATTGTCTTACTTTTACTAATTCAGTTTGACAGCTGTCACTCCTCATTAAATGAGGTGGTTATATTTGTTATGTCGATTAGTGTTATGTCGGTTAATGTAGTTCTATAAAAAGGCTGTCTAGTTGTACAAGTGACATTATTGCAATTCAAGAATCAAGAAGAGTTCTCTTTCTGTTATGTTTTGAAATTTCTTCAGTACGTTGAACAGAACTTCTTGAACTTGTCCTGAAACTGGGTGACATTGTCTGATACAATGGCCTACGGAATTCCAAAACGGATGATAATATTCTTCCATACAAACTGCTCTATATTGTGCTCAGTAATCTTCACCAATGGTTCTGCCTCTATCCATTTCGTGAAATAATCTGTACCCACTAACAAATATTTCTTGGCTCCCCGCGCAGTCAGCAATGGACCCACAATGTCCAAACCCCACTGAGCAAAAGGCCATGGACTTGTGAGTGGTGCTAAATCCATCGAGGGCGTATGGATCATTGGGGAGAAGTTCTGACACTTTTCACAGTTCCGAACATACACCTTAGCATCTTCTTGCATATATGGCCACCAGTAGCCCTGAGAAATAGCCTTATGGGCTATTGACCTACCTCCCGTGTGGCTGCCGCACACTCCTTCGTGAATCTCGAACAGAAATTGATGTACAAGTGATGGGTGTACACACCGTAGGTAAGGTCCTGTGAAGGATTTTTTGTATAAGACATCATTTGGAGATATCCAAAACCTGGCTGCTTTGACTCTGATCTTGTGAGCCTCTTTCTTGTCTTCTGGCAACGTATTTTGCTTGAGGTAGGCAATAATGAGATCCATCCAAGACGGGCCCATATCTATCTCCTGTACTTCTTCTTGCGCTTGTACTTGAATGCTTGCCTGATGAATAGTATCCACACTGACTGAGCGGCAAAGTTCTGAAGATACCGAAGAAGCCAGACATGCCAAGGCATCTGCATGGCTATTCTGCTTGGAAGTAATCTGTACCATTTGAACTTGCTCAAAATCCTGAAGCCTCTTCTTTACTTCTATCACGTACAATGCCATTCTATCGTCTTTAGCTGCATATTCCCCAGATAATTGGTTGACCACCAACTGGCTGTCACAATGTATCATCAGATGCTTTGCTCTGCACTGCCGAGCACTGCTCAGTCCGGCTAGCATGGCTTCGTATTCTGTTTCATTATTTGAAACCTTAAAACCGAGTCGAATGGTTTGCTCCAAGACAAGCTCCTCAGGGGATATCAGAACTACCCCCACACCCGATTCTTTGTTGCAAGCAGATCCATCCACATAGAGCTTCCACAACTGTTCTGTGGATGACTTATCGGCCTCCAACTCAGGATGTGTGGGATTCTCAACTATTAGATCTTGCTTCTCTGATGTGGGAGTTGAATTTTGCGAGAACTCAGCAACGAAATCTGCCAAGATTTGTCCCTTGATGGCTGTGTGGGGGATGAATTCAATGTCATACTCGCCTAATTCAACAGACCATCCAGCAACCCTCCCAGATAGATCTGCCTTCCTCAGGACAGCTCCAATTGGATGAGTAGTGGGAACCTTGATTGGATGTGCCAGGAAGTAGTGTTGTAGCTTCCGGGATGTCATAACCAGTGCTGAGATTAGTTTTTCCAATGGAAGGTACATTGTTTCTGCATCCAATAAGGTATTGCTGACGTAATAGACGGGGACTTGTCGCCGCTCTACCTCCTTGATCAATACTGCACTCACCGCGTGCTCAGAAACTGCGAGATAGACGGTCAGAACCTCTCCAGGCTCTGGGGTGGCTATCAATGGTGGTGCCGCCAAGTATTTCTTCAAATCATGGAAAGTTGATTCGCAATTTGCCCCCATTCATACTTTGAACTCTTCTTCAATAGCTGGAAGAAAGGTCTGCACTTATCCGAGCTACGGCTGATGAACCGATTTAGTGCGGCAACCATCCCAGTCAACCGCTGAACTTCTTTTACTGTTCTTGGACTCTAGAGGGTCTGCAAAGCAATGATCTGATCTGGATTGGCTTCAATGCCCCTCCTTGTCACAAGATGACCCAAGAACTTGCCCGAACTTACTCCAAAGGCACACTTTGATACGTTTAGCTTCAATTTAAACTGCCTTAATACTTGAAAAGTTTTACACAGATCGATAAGGTGGGAGACCGCCTCCTTAGACTTGACCACCATGTCGTCTATGTATACTTCCATACTTCTGCCAATAAGATCACGAAACGTTAACGTTGCAAGCCTCTGATAAGTTGCCCCGACATTTCTTAGCCCGAAAGGCATGACTTTATAGCAGTAAAGTTCCAAAGGAGTGATGAATGAGGTCTTTTCCTCGTCAGGCTCATACATCGCGATTTGATGGTAGCCCCTATAGGCATCCAAAAAAACTCATGCGCTTGCATCCTGCCGTGGAATCGACCAATTGATCAATTTTGGGCATTGGGAAACTGTCTTTAGGACATGCTTTATTAAGACTTGTAAAATCAACACACACACGCCAGATTCCGTTTTTCTTTTTTACAACAACAGTATTAGAAAGTCATTCAGGGTAATAAACCTCCCTTATGGCGTTAGCTTTCAATAACTTGTCTACTTCTTCAAGTACTGCCTCAGCATGGTGTGCGGCGGATCTACGTCTTCTTTGCATAACTGGTCGGTGGCATGGATCAACATTAAGGTGATGACATATCACGCTTGGCTCTACCCCGGCATTTCTGCCGGAGTCCAAGCGAATACGTCGATGTTCTCCTTTAGCACGCATTCCAAGTGTAAGGCATCTGTTTCAGGGAGCTCCTCCCCGAGCAAGAAATACCTATCCTCGTCAAATTCATGTCCAGGGAGCTTTCTCAGGTTCTCCACCACCCGTGAGTTAGGATCCACGCCAACATCTTCAAGAACTGGCTGGTCAGGAATTTCAATTGTCTTCACTTGCTCTGCCGTTGGGGTGTGCTTGATCGAAGCCAGAAAGCAATTCTTGGAAGACTTCTGATTTCCCCTTATGCTCTCCACACCCTTTGGACCAGGAAACTTGAGAATTTGATGGTATGTAGATGGTATAGCTCCCATTCTGTGAAGCCATGTACGACCAATAATGGTGTTGTACGCAGACGGGAGATCTACCACCAAGAACTCCACTTCCTTAGTTACCCGCCCAACTCGGACAGGCAGAACAATAGATCCCAATGGCCATACTGGAACTGCCGTGAACCCCACCAAGGGGATTTTTGCTTCTTTCAAGTCTTTGTGAGTCAGTCCCATTTTTCTGAATGCTTGGAAGTAGAGGATTTCAGTAGAACTACCTTGATCCACCAGTATCCGCTCGGTGTCAAACTTGTTGATGTTGAGGGTTATCACCAGAGCATCACTTTGCGGATAAGTGACTCCATCTTAATCTGCGTCTGAAAAGGAAATTTGGGCTGCCTCAGGGTTTACTTCTCTCTAGCGCTTCTGGCCCAGCTTAAGCACATGCTGCTCTGATGCCTCCCCACGCTTCTGGGCCCTAGCCAGATCTCGCCTAAGGTGGTCTTCTCCACCGTGAATCATATGAATGATGCCGGCAGGAGTCAGGTCATCGTCTGAACAGTCCTCTCGCCTTTCCCCCAGCCTTGGTCTTTCTCCCCGAGCGGGAGTCCGGGAAATATAATTATCCAAATAACCTACTTCTACCAACTCTTCCAAAAACTCCTTGAAATCAACGCACTGTTCTGTCATGTGGCCGTACTGCCTGTTGTAACTGCATCTTAGATCAGATGCCTCCATATCCTCTTGGTTTCCCCTTTGCTTTGCAGGCCATCTCCAAAATGCTTCATTTTGTAGGGGATAAACCAGTCAAATGGGAACATTGAATGTGGTCTTAATCGCCTTGCATGATTCTGGTCCTGGTCTGGGCAGCCTCAGGACTAGCAGTCCAGCAAAATTTGTCTGTTGCGCGGCTGGGGTTTGTTCCTTCTGTACGGGGGAATCCTCCTGAGCTGCCGTCTTCTTCTTCTTCTTCTCTTCAGAATCCACCACGTTAGCACGGTGGGGCCTGTTGGCATTGCGCCCTGCTTCTCTGAACTGTTCTTTCTCAAGCTTCGTATGCTGCTCCACCCTTTCCATTAATTCGGGGAAGGTTTCCACAGGGTTCAAAGTCAGGGACTCCATCAGTTTCTCATCAAAGGATAATCCTAGTCTGAACATGGAAACAGCCTCTTTCTCGGTGAAATCTTCGACCTCGTTGTACATTTCAACGTACCGGCCAGCATAGTCCCTAAGACTCTCGTTAGATTGCTTTCTCAACAACGTCAGAGAATCAAAATGTTTTGGGACTGAGCGGCTAGTCATGAAACATCACACATCACATGAAGGTCTCAGCTAATTGCTCCCAGGAAGTAATGGACCGAGGGGTGAGCTTGTGGTACCATGTCAGTGCTGCACGCCCCAGACTTGAGGCGAACATTCTGCAATAAAGGAGGTCATCTCCCTCATAAAGGATGAGTGCCTGCTGATAATCTTTCAAGTGCGCAATGGGATCCACCTTCCCATCATACTTGAGGAAATTAGGAAGAGTGAACCCTCTAGGAATCCGATATGACGTGATCTCATTGGAGAGTGGAGATGACGTTATTTGTTGCACCGCTCGCTTTGCTGTCTCCTAGGAAGTTCCCTTGGCCCTGATGTGCTCATCAATGTACTTCCGCAAATCGTTGATTTCTTCCAAGGGCGCCTCACTACCCCTTTGTACATTATGTTGGTCGCGCTGGGCTTGGATAGGAGCCCTTCGTTTCATTATCTGTTCCCTGAGATCTGTGACAGAGGCCACAGACTTTGTAGGAGTTGTTGAATTCATGTGGCTCCTGGTATGGCTGTGGGGTTGTCCGGAGAGTTGGGAATCCCTAACCACTCACCTCCATCTCTGAGGAGATGGTGGATTCCTTCCTCCACGATTAACCCCACGAACCCTTCCTACAGCATTGGGTTCCATTCCCTGGTTCTCAATGGCCACAGGGTTGTCGTTGGCAATTGGCCTTCCTTGGTCCTTTGGAATTCTAGCGACCAGTGGCGCTCCACCTCCCCCCACTGGAAGTTGTTGCTGAGCCAGACGATTCACCTCTCCCTCCAAACGCTTTATGGTTTGGGCCTGAGCTCTGACCATCTCGAGAAAATCAATATCCCTAAAGGATTGCGACCTTGATTGGGACTATGATCCCAGAGACCTCGACTTGTTTTTCTTCTTCCTCTGAATAGTATTCCTCATCCAGGTTCACTGTTTCTTCTTCATTGGATTCTGCCAGTTGGACTCCGTTTCCCTTTCCTACCTTGTGGCTTGATCCACCATGTAACACTCTCTGAAAACGAGAGCTACTTCTGGACTTTTTGGGTGCCGGTGGTGGCATTAAACGATCAAACAAAGCCCTCTTGCCATCTTCTACACCCCTTCTCTGCTCTTGCATCTCAGTGTCATTTCTTCCTTCCATCTCGCTGTTACTGCTTACAGACTGGTTCACAACCTTTCTTTTTCAAGTCTTTTTCCCACAGACGACGCCAATTGTGCAGGGATAAATCTTACCCCTGCAAGTGTTCACCTTTGACTTTGACTTTACTGGATTTGCTACTCTCGTGTCCTTCTTTTTCCTGTGCCCTTACTCTGATTCCTGCTTTAGATTCCTCCAAAAGAATTTTGCAGCCACAAATGTCAGATGACCCCCTAGCCAAGTGGCTTGAAGACCCTCCGATGATTAAGTTAGTCTCGGTTGGAGAAAAACCTACTCCTAATCAAAGGAATTGAACTCACAATAGAGTAGTAAATTGGGCAGAGTTTCATTACCAGAAAATCCGATCCCTTAGAAGAAAGTAATCATCCCTTTTTATACCTGCTGATCCTTGCCATTAATGCGCCGTTCCTTCTTCTTAACTTCTCATTAAGATGAGGGGATGAACATAAACTGCAGACCTTTCATCTCTCGCCCAATTACTGCTCCAAACCCTTCAACTTCTGTCGTTCAAACTTCTTCACCTACGCTTACCTCATCTTCATGGCCTGATAACAATTAGTGTGTGTAATAATCAATGTCTTTCCCATTAATCATTACCTGTATACACTATCCATGTTATGCCACGCTAATCAAAGTTCTGCACTGCGAATGCTGCCGCACTGGGCCTAGCCTTATCCACAGCCGAGGTGTCACCTTTGCACTTGACTAACTAGATTGCCGAGATGCCAATCATTGTGCCCAAACCTTCATGCTGCACTCCCAAGATGCCTTGCCCATTGGGCCTGACCCGATCTGAGGTACTACATGAGTGTTGGACTCACTATGAACCTTATCTCTTACATTCTAGTCCAAGTATGGCTTAGGAAACACATATATGGCTAATTCCTCCTGGGTCCTCCTTTGTATGTCCTCTAATAGAGATATCATACCATCTGGATGTTTAGCCATAGCTGGCTAAACCTTATCCTAGACACAGATTTTCTATGGACTTACAGTTTGGCTAGGACCTAAGAAATCCACAATGTATTACCGCGCTGTCATATACCGCGCTGCCATATACCGCGCTGCAATATACGGACAAATTATTACAACTTTTGCATAACCATTCCTCTCCTGTTTTGGGTATATGCGCAGGAGATCTGAATCCACGTGCCACGTGGCTAATCCGGATTTACCCTACTACAGTATAGTAACAACTAAGTTCACTAGATCTCCCAGTGAGTTTGTAATTTGATCTCCCAATTTGATTGATGTACTCTTTCATCGTGCCAATTTAGATTCAGTCCCATATTAATATTGAACATCTTTCTACGAATTCGATACCACTTCAACATCGATGTGCCAAACCACTAGGTCTGAATCCTCCTCCTCCCCCCCCCCCCGAATATCCGGCATGCTAAACCATGTAAATTAAGTATCACAAACACTTTTTTCATGCCGATCCACTAGATTTAGTCATATAATGGTACAAATGATTCCTTTAAAAATTCACTCACATATCAATATAGATGTGCTAGTCCAATAAGTTTGAACTATCGCGATACTGATTAGAGGTGTCAAACAGGTCGGACATGACACATTTACAATGGGGCACGGCACGGGAGGGCACAATATGGCACGGAAGTGCACGACATGACACGACACATGTAATTTGGTGGGCCGAGTCGGCTCCCAATTCTTTGGCATGAGCACGGGGCACGGGCACGAGAAGGCATGTACATGACACGGGCGTGAGCACAACACGACACGACACGGTATGACACGGATAGTGGCATGGCACGGGCATGGTACAAATATGACACGGACACGACACGAGCACGACTATAATTCTATTTTAAAATGATATTTACAAAAAATTATTTTAACATACATAAAATAATTAAATTTTAAAATAAATTAGCATACCATATTTAAAATTCAACTAAAAACAAAAAATGATAAAAAAATCATTACTGAAGTAATATTCGTATAACCTAATAGTTCTAACCATAATCCTATCCCATAATTAATTCCCAAAAACATTGACGCCCATCTAGAGAGAGAGAGAGAGAGAAGCGACGATGAGAAAGAATAACATCAATGGTCAAGAACGACGACGGAGAAGCCGACGATGTCTACAGCGATGGAGAATAACGATGATGAGGGAGAAGGCGACGACGTCTACAACGATGGCTTAATGGCTCGATGGCGATGACGGACGATGGTGAACATATCGGCTACAAGGGAATAGACGAGGAGGGAGAAGACGACGACTAGAAGGTCGCTGGTGGACGATTTTTTTGTTGGGTTTCAATTTTCTTTGGGTCTGTATCATTACAAAAAAGCTGAAGAGGGCGACTAGACGGCTACTTATCTATTGTTGGGTTTCAAATTTTTCTGGGTCTGCATCATAAATTTCTTTTTGTATTTTTTCGTACTTACTGATCATGATAACCTATATAGATTCGATCCCACAACGACATCATATCTCATGGACTCGGGAAAACCTCAATTGGATCCTCAAGTATAACTTCAATATAAATCTAGTGTAATGACACTGGTTCAACCAATTCCAACATAATAGTTTGTGTTAAAGTGTGCAGAATTAGATTTCCAGCTTATTCCAAATTACTACAATACTCCCCAACAGATATAAATGGTTATAAACAACTATTTTTTATTTTGGGGGCTATATAACCTACCAGTTTGTGTTAAAGTGTACAGAATCTGATTTCCAGCTTGTGCCAAATTACCACAATACTTTCCAACGGATATAAATGGCTATAAACAATTAGTTTTCATTTTTGGGGCTATACAAAGTCTACAGGAGCTTCAAGACACACTAGATTTTATTCTATACAAATTTATACATCTCAAGTCTAAAGAAAGCTCTCCAATTGTCTATCTCTCTATTTCCTTGTAAATTTTCAAATCTATCTAGAGAAAGTGTGTGTTTACATTTAAGGACATAGTAACATCCATTCTTCTTGTATATTTTCATTTGAGAGTAACTACTCAAGACTTAGGTGTAAGTCTTGCAAAGATTAGTTGATCACTCGGAAGATCAACAAGTTGTAACTACAAGTGATCGCCTGTGAAGAATCACAACAGTCGAAGAGCATCCGAAAGCTTCTTGTTGCTACCGGTTTAATTGTAACCCATAAGACAATTGATAGTGGAACACTGAAGGATTGAATCGAGGACAAGTGGTCATAGGTTGGGCCATGTACAAGCTCAACCGAACCACTATAACATTGAATTCTTTCTATCCTTATCTCTTTACTTGACCTCTTATATGTGCTTACTTGATTTATTTTCTTAAGCTTTCATTTATACCTGAACCAATCTTAAGTATTGAAACCTCTAAGTTTGTTGTACTGCAAGACTTTAGGTCAAATGAGGCACTTAATTTTTTCTCAAGTATACATTCATTATATAGCTTATCTTTTAAGTATTTACTTGTTGCATTCATCTTGTTTGAGTTAAGCATTCATTGTGCCATTAAAATTTTAAATTGTAATTATTCCTTCGGCCCATATTTACCTCCTTTCCTTTGTTTTCATCCGGACCAACATATTTGATACAGGAAAGCGCATGACTTTGAAAGAATGACGATCCCAAATGTTGTATAAACTCACGAATACACGATAATTTAGTTAAACTCCTTTTCATTAATCAATAATTAACTTTATTCCCAAAGGTTTAGAGCCAAAATAAATAGACTCAATACTACCTAAACAAACTAGCGAAAAAAATAAACGGTGATTATGGACACAAATTACGTCCATAATTAAACTACTATAGATTTTACCCAAAAAGGAAATTTTAGGAATTAACTTAAGAAATAAAAACTATAAGGAAATATAATATTGCCAAAACATACGGCAACTAAAATAGAAATTCCTATCAAAATATATTAAAGATCTAAACATTTCCATAAATTGTCAAAATTACTAGCCATGACATCAACCTCACACCGGGGACTCTAACTATCCAAAATTATCGAATTTCATCTAATGGGACCCAATATAAACCATAATCCTACTTAAGAAATTATTTAAAAATCTAGGTCGCTACAACATGGATGCTCAGACCCCTCTTTCCCCCAGTATTTGTATTGCAGGATCAAGTGAGTAAGGCATGTCGGTGGCTATTGGAGACTGTAGAAGCATGTCGGGTTCATATCAGATTTTTATGTATTCACTCATGAGTTTATGAGAGGTTTTGTATTATTCTTTATGAATGTTTTTTTGATCGTGTCATTCTGAGTCAAAAGTAAATTTATAAAAATACCAAGTTGACACTACTCTAATAATAGCAGTTAAGCACGAGTATTGTCCACGGAGACAAAAGAAGAAAGTTGATTTGTTGTAAGAACTTTGTAAACTAATTTGATTTGATATTAATGGTGATTGATTGATTAATTAACAAACTAAATTAAAGAAAGACAAATTGAGAATTTGTTAATACATATGGAAAAATATTCTAGGATTCCAAATCCACTCCTATCGCACAACCTGTGTTCTACATAAATGGGGTATCAAGTTGAATCATATAAGACCAATGCTTGGATTGGCCGATGTTTGCAAAAGTGGGCAAAAGATAACATCCACAAACTATGAGTTAGCATAAGCTAACTTCATAGCACAGACCATCTCACTAATCAGGCAAACCTTCTATCATACGACCCGTCTTGTAAGTATAACTCATCTTAATCGTTCAAGATTGTAGGGCAAAGAAAACCATTGCATGAATGATGCTTAAAATCTTGAATATGAACACACAACCAATAGGAAGATTCAAAATGATTAACAAAAGAATAATCTCTTATCATACCATCATAATCCGAGAAATACCCAACTTAGACTATTGTATTTGAACAAATTACCTCTCAAAGTATTAATAAAGTATTAAATGGGACATTTAGCTTCTCTTATGCCCAAAACTAAACAACCTATCAAATACGGTATAGATCCATCATTACCCCTGTATAGTCCAGCCGCAAAAGTGCATGGTTGGATAATCTAGTTTTTGCTATTGACATGGTTAGAATACTACTGAATACGAAGTAACATTAATTAACATATGCGGTATTTAAATGTTCAAACTAATGTACATATAGACAAAGTTACGTGCTAGAGCCATTAGACGACTCACAATTTGTCCTTCATATGATGTTCCAGAGGTGGTGGGGCATGGACCCTCAATGGTGGGTACATCATTTTTTTGTATAGATCCATCATTTATAGTCGTTGTCTTATCCATAAGTAATAAATTTAATTTTCCATCAATCTTTTTTTTATATATATAATTTTCCTGCTGAAATTATTCTGCTGAATATTGGTTTATATTTTTTTCTTGCCTATACTTGCACAATAGAAAGAGCAGAAGAGAAGGTTGACTACATTCCCGGACTATCTCCCATCCGTTTGTGCGACTTTCCAACCATTTTTCACCATAAAGATCCAACAATCTTCCGTAGAGTCCTTCAACTGACGTCCAAATGTTCTGAAGCACAGTATCTCTTATTCAACTCTGTTTTCGAGCTTGAATCATCTGTTATCGACGCTTTACAAGACAAGTTCTCATTCCCTCTCTACTCTTTTGGCCCCCTTATACCTTACTTCAAATTGGACCATAATTCTCCTCAAACCACCATCCCCGTTGATCCACACTACCTCACATGGCTAGACTCTCAGCCTCAAAGCTCTGTTTTGTATATTTCACTTGGAAGTTTCCTCTCTGTATCAAGTGCTCAAGTGGATGAAATTGCAGCTGGGTTGCGCAGTAGCGGGGTGAGGTACTTGTGGGTGGTGCGTGACAATACGACGAGGTTGAAAGATGCCGTTTGTGGTTCGGGGATTTTAGTGCCTTGGTGTGATCAGTTGAAGGTGCTATGTCATTCATCAGTTGGTGGATTTTGGACTCACTGTGGGTGGAATTCAACTACGGAAAGTGTTTACGCAGGGATACCTTTGCTTGCTTTTCCTCTTATAATGGATCAAGTCCCAATAAGTAAATTAGTTGCGGAAGATTGGAAGATTGGATGGAGGGTGAAGGGCGCGAATGATGATTTGGTTAGGAGAGAGGATATCACTGATCTTGTGCGAAGGTTTATGGATTTGGAAAATATTGAGAGGAAAGAAATGGTTCAGAGAGCAAGAGAACTTCGACAGAT
>NMUG010007974.1:0-11843 GCA_002855965.1 Monotropa hypopitys | reverse complement strand
ACGCCAAGTCTTATCTTTACTACGGGAAGGTCAATTCTTTATGTCCTGAGCTAAGTGTTCCTTTATGATGAGCAGTGTGATCTTCCTAGGATATGTGGTGTCCAAAGATGGAATTTCGGCCGATCAGACAAAGATCTCGGCAGTTCGGGAATGGCCTACCCGAGGAACATACACGAAGTACGAAGTTTCTATGGCCTCGCCTCATTCTACAAAAGGTTCATCTTAAATTTCAGCACTATTGTGGCCCCAATTACGGAGTGTATGAAGCATGGGCAGTTCATGTGGACAGAAGCAGTCGTGCAAGCGTTCCAAGATTTCAAGGGTAAATTGACCACTGCTCCTGTGCTCGCTTTTTCCGACTTTTCCAAACCTTTCGAATTACACCGTGATGCTTCCAAGGTAAGGATCGGAGTCGTTCTTCAGAAAGGGAGACCCATCGCGTTCTATAGTGAGAAGTTACATGGGCCTAGGCTAAATTACAGCACTTATGATGTGGAATTCTATGCCCTCATTCAGGCACTGAAACATTGGTATCCCTACCTTTCCCAAAGTGATTTCGTATTATACTCTGATCATGATGCTTTAAAACATATCAATAGACAGGATAAACTATCATCTCGGCATGCCAGGTGGGCGGCTTATCTTCAAAAATTTACCTTCACTCTCAAACACAAATCAGGTGTACAGAACAGGGTCGCAGATGCCCTTAGTCATCGTACTTGTCTTCTCAGTACATTGCGAGTTGAAGTGTTAGGATTTAACTCTTTTAGTGAGCTCACCAGAACGGATGAGTTATTTGCTCCCGTCATTCAGGAAGTTGTGGCAGGTCGGCGAGTGGACTATACTTTGCATGAGGGGTTTCTCTTCAAAGGTGCTCAGTTATGTGTACCAAGTTCCAGTCTACAATTCAAAATCCTTAAAGAGCTGCATGAAGAGGGGCACCTAGGCAGGGACAAAACTTACCAGTTAGTCAGCCAAACTTATTATTGGTCGTCCTTTCGCCGTGATGTGACTAAGCTTGTAGAGAGATGCAGAGTTTGCCAGGTCTCCAAGGGGTCATCTACAAATGCTGGACTGTATATGCCCTTACCTATCCCGGAAAGACCGTAGTCTAGTGTAAACATGAATTTTGTCCTCGGCTTGTCGTACACTCAGTGCGGATGTGATTCCATCTTTGTGGTCGTGGAACGGTTCACTAAAATGGCCCACTTCATTGGTTGCAAGAAAACGAATGATGTTGTTCATGTCGCACAGTTCTACCTCTGAAAAGTATACTGCCTCCATGGGTTACCAACATCTATTGTTTCCGACCGGGATTCAAAGTTCTTGAGCCACTTTTGGAGATGCCTGTGGAAGTTGACCAGTACTCGGCTTGATTTCATCAGTGCCTACCGCCCTCAAACGGATGGACAGACTGAGGTGGTTAATCATTCCCTTGGTAATTTACTTAAATGTCTGATAGGAGAAAATCCAAAGGTGTGGGATCAGAAGTTGTACCAAGCAGAGTTCGCGTTTAACCGATCTACTAACCACAGCTCAGGATTTAGTCCATTCATGGCCAACTATGGATTCCAACTCCGGGCACCAATTGACCTTGCCCATGTACCAAGTCTGACAAGGATTCACAAGAAGGCTGGGGAGTTTGTTGATGAATTGCAGAATGTTCATAAACAGGTATAACAGAACTTGAGAGAAGCTGGGAGCAAGAACAAGAGGGCAGCAGATAAACGACGGCGTCTGATGGAGTTCAATGAAGGAGATTTCGTATGGGAAGTCTTAACCAAGGATCGGTACCCCGCACACGAGTACAACAAGCTGGTTGCTCGAAAGATTGGACCGTATGAGATTATTGAGAAAATCAACAGCAACGCCTACCGGTTGCGGCTACCCAACCACCTTAACATTTCAGATGTCTTCGATATAAAGCATCTCTGGCCATACCATGGTGATATCTCCGAGGAAGAGGACGTGTCATATTCAAGGTCGAATCCTTCCCTGCCTGGGGAGGATGATTCAGACAGACAAGCTGAGGACTATATGAGGGGAGTGGCATCACGGACACGCAGTGCCGCACTAAAGAACCGGGGCAGAAACATTCCCTGAACTGAATAAATTCCTCCCGAGCTAAGTGGCCTCCCAGACAGCGTCCCGTTCTTTTAAAAACTAGAGCTCGATAAAACATCTTTTCAGCAACCCGCCTACAGCAGATTGACCATCTCCTCTAGACGATCAGTTTCGACTATCGGGAGAGCTGACTGCTCCCATTCCCGAGCTCCCAATATCTCCGCCTCTGGCAGCTCGGCAGCCCGTGATTTCCTACTTTCTTATTTAGTTAATTTTTATTCCTTTTTGTAGGACCCAACATGTTTAGGGTTCCCTTTTTATTCCTCTTTTGGGCCTAATCTGTCAAAACCCAGTAATTGTACTTAGGGTTTTTGCTACTTGTGGTTCCTTTTTGCCGCCCTATAAATAGGGGATGATGTAACTTTTTGGACACTTTTTGATGAAATTAAAACCTAACAGCAGTTTTGCTTGTTCAATCCCCATTCCCCTTCAGTATTCTCTGTAAGAATAATTGATTTGGTTTGAAGTCGTTCCTCTGGGTATTTGTGCACAAATCAATAGATCAACGAGCTTTGATTCTGGTATTAGCTTGCCAATCAACAGCAATCGAGAAAAGAATCAACACCGGCATCCTCCGGTGATCAACGGTGGTATTCTGTTTTATCCCTTTCGATTTCATTTTCGCTCTTATTTCCATTGCGTTTGAAGAAGGCTGCATTTGGTGAAATACCAATCTGCATCACAGGCTCATACCGACTTGAAGATCTATCCAGACGAAAAATTTCGAGACCTTGGAATGCAAAGAACCTTAAAATGTATTATCATTGATAGGGCTTGTTGCCCCGGCCATTTGGCAGGACATTTTTTTATTATTATTTTTCTTATTGTACCGAGACAATTGCCATAATCAGATTTTTAAAAGGAAGTAATCACTTGTAAAAATTCCAATTTTTATTTGTTAAGTGTTCTGGTCCAAGCGGATAGCAAGGGCTGTGCCCCGGCCATGTTCTGGCAGATTTAACACAATGTAGTCCAGTTGAACAAAAGGGCTTTGCCCCGGCCAAATTTTGGCAGGATCGTTTACAGTCCGTAAGAACAGCAATGGAGTTTCCCCGGAAAAATCCGGGAGGAAACTTTGGAAAGATTTGAAATGTCCGAAATAAAATACTTCGCACAAATTCAAATGGGGCACATACATACACAAAATGTAGTCAACATCAGTTCAAAATAATGCAGAATCAAAGTTCGTAGAACAAAAAATTTTCATTCCAAAATTATCCACAGTTTTTATACGGCAAGCAACAAAAGCTACGGAGGGATTACAAAAGATTTCCTTCAATTTCAGTTTTCAGTGGTAGTCTTTCAATTTCAGTTGTACTTTACTTTTTAGTTATAGTACTTTCAGTTGTAGTTCCTTTATCTTGTACTTGCAGTTCTTTCAGTTTACAGTAGCAGTTGTAGTAGGCTTGCTCTTGTACTTCTCTTCCGCTCTCTACTTGTTGTACTTCTACTTTGTACTGTACTGTGATGTAATGAGAAACTCAACTGAATGTATCTGGATAGCAAGTAGTTGTATCCCCTGTTTATTATTTAAACTGTATTTTAAAAAAATGGTTTGAAAATTTGGGGCGTGACAACTTGGTATCAGAGCTTTCGGTTCGAATACCTTGAAACCGTGGGGAGACACCTAGTCTTCATGGGTTCTCTTGGTCATTACATTATTCTTTCATCATGCTTGTGTGCTTGTAACGCACTCTTGCTTCTTGGTTCTGCTTCTTGTTGATATTCTGTTTGTTCTGTCTCCTTCCACGGATGTTGAGTTTCTCCATCCCTGGGAAGTCGAGTGTTGATCTTTGTGGCAAATTCAGTTGCCTTGTAGTTGTTGAATGTCTTGGTGTTCATACTCTTAGCATCCTTGATGCATCTTTTGAGGTTTTTGTGCGGTTATAGGCTTCTCTGTATCGCTAGAGTTGAGTTTGTGTCCAGTGATAAAATGAGATTCATGAAAGTATTCGAGATTGTTGTTGTGATTTTCCCTTGCCTTGTTGTTCGTAAGATGGAACTTGGGTCTTGCGGGCATGTGGTGTTAGGATTTTGGTGACCTTGGCTTCGGTTTGGTGATTGGAAGTAGTTCTTAGAGCTCTTTGAGTTTGGTAGCTTGGTTATTCTTCCTTCTGAGATGCGAGTTCTTAAGAAATTGTTGTGGATTTGGCCTTATGGTCCGTAGGAGTTCGTGTTTTCTCCATTACTTTAGTGAAAATCTTGAGGCGTTACCGAGATTTCCTAGTGTTCTTCTTTAGGGGTATGACCTGTACGTCATATCTCTTTGCGAAATTAAATTAGTTGTGCTCATTTCGGATTTTGTAGGCTAAGCGATGCCGTTGTTTGTTAGTTCGCAAATGTAAGTTCGGTTGCGACGTGTTCTTTTTGATTGGAACTCTTGCCTTATGTTAGTTTAGAACCGGTTGGTCGTGCGAAATTCGACATGGATGTCCGTCCATGGTTGCTTGGGGTTTACTATTTAGATGGAAGTTTAAATGTACATGGAAGTTGTTCGTCTTTATCGTATCTGCTCGGATATTTCGATTGACAATTTCGGTTAGTTGTGATTTATGCTTTGAGTGCCTCGAGAGGATCCCTTTGTTTGGCCCTTCTTCAGCTCGATGGCATAGACGAGACTCTTGAAGCCAATCCTTGGCTTGTAGGGAGTTGTTAGATCCGTGAAACCTTGAACGCTGTCAATGTTTCTATTGTAACGCGTCTTGCTCCTTATCAATTAGTTGAATCACAATTGTGTTTTCCCTGAGTGTAACTGAATTGAAAGTCACCGGTGTAACTCGTTCGAGTTCTCACCTTCTAGCTGTTTGGTGACATTTGGCGCATTAGTTCTATCTCGAATCTCGATGACGACGATACTTGTGTGAAAACTCATATGTGTTTGTCGGACCTTATTCCTTTCTTGTGACTCAGGCAGTAACTCTGGTGTCCACACCTTATCGGGAGTTGTCCCTTTTACTCTTTTGTGTGGCCCGTGGCTTTCTCTATCTTGGTGCCTCTCGGTGGTGGTCTTTGTAAGCCCCCTTAGTCGACTTTCGTTGGCATTGATCACTAGTGTTGTTCATCCTTGGACTCGACTTGGAGTGGTCGTACCACCGTGACTCTTTCATCGGTCCCCTCATTTATTATGTGATTTCCCTTTGCATGTTTGGTCGACTATGAGTTAGTAGGTCTTGGAAAATTGGAAAGCTTCGTGTTCGATTGGCCAGGAGCCATGTGTTGTTGTTTCTTCTATCGGCGATCTTTAGTATCAAATCAGAGTTCATGTGGTATCTGGTATTTTCTCGTACCTCATTGATTTTGTGGAGTTTGGTAACTCCTTGATCGCAATCATTTAAACTATACTCTGTTCCAGGTATATTGTAAGACTTGTTGATTCTTGGGTGACATTTCCTTGACCCGCGTCTTGTTTGATACATATGGTGTGATTTTTCTCATTCCTTGTGTTATCTTGTTTGAGTTATATCTCAAATTGCGAATCACCCATGTAGTGTGTCATATTATTCTGGACTTCTAGTCGGGTGATGTTTATCGATCTTGTTTCATTCCTGATTTTGGTAGAACTTTCCCATATTCGAAAGATGTGGTGTTCTCGTGTTCGTCTTTCTACCAATATTGCATCTTTGGCTCGAATGTTGGTAGTCCTAAATTTTGGTTGTGAGACTTTAGCAGAATTAGAAATGACTGTTTGCATTCGTTATGATTCGCATTGACCCTATTTCATTCTTGTTCAAAGGACTATGCGTTCGTGTGATTGTCTCTCTTCGGCATTGTATCCTTGATCGGAATGCGAGTGTCTCCATTCCAGTTGCAAAAAATTTAGTTGAATAAGAGATTTCCCATTCTCGTTCGCTACGTTTGTATGTTGGACAATTACTTGATCGTTGAAGAGAGGTTGGTGGACAAAAACAAGCGCGTGTTCGATTGATCGTGGGAAAGCTGGGTGCGAATGCATATTGTGGTCTAGACTTGGCGTGAGTTTGTGTCATGCCATGTTGTTTGGGCTTGGCACTTGCACATTTTGGCGTGTGTGGATGTGTGAGTATTTTTTTTGGTTATGTGATACACGTTTGACGTGGTGAATTGGTTTGAGAATAGCTACTGGCCGGGGCATCTCAAAGCAAATCACCAAGGTCATACGTTTACCACACTAGGATGTGTGTGTTTGGTGTGGTGTGTTCTTTGGCTCGCTATTTTTGAGCATTTTCATGTGTCGCATTTATTTCAGTTTGTTCGTGGGTGTTGGTGCGATGACGGATCTTCGCTAGTTATAATTCACTAAGCATTCGTGCAAATGATCCTAAGGCGTGTCGGCGTGTCCTCAGCGTGTCCTCGGTGTGTCCTTAGCGTATCCGCATGTCCTTGGCGTGTCTCTGGCGTATCCTTCGTGTATCGGAGAATGGTAGTGTAATTAATGGATATTTTGAGGACGACGATGTGAGAATTCTTTACGTGCGAGTTTGCAGAATTGAAAAGAAAGTTTGACGTATGTACCATTGTTTCAAAAATATATAGAGAGGAAATGATTTTTTTTTTGAGCCATAGCGAGAAGGCAGTAAGTCTATGGCTTTCGAGGATGTTATTTCGTGTGGAATCCTCCATCTTTTATTTGTTTCGTGGAATCGATTTGCATTGACGTATCCGTATCATATCCTGGAGTACTCTCTTGTACCGTGGCATGTTTGTGGGTTCGTGGATCGAGAAACGTATTCTTGTGTTGTTACTATTGCGAGTAGATCGTTGGATGTCAAGGCGAGGTTGTGTCCTTATGAAAACTTGTGTCCGGTAGGTACCGAACAACCGTATTGAATCCAACGTCCTACTTAAAACTTATTACCATATCTTGTAAGGTTCAATTGTTGATAAGATTGTAGCGGCGGTGAGTTTTGGTTTCGGTTCACCCGTTGAGGATTGAAGTTTCTTGTTTCGTTGGGCGAATGATTTGTTCTTCATCCCCTCTTCTTTTCTTACTCAATTTCAAGGACGAAATTTCTTTAAGGGGTATGAGATGTAACGACTTGATTTTTCGTGGACCCTCTTTTTAAATTAAAATAGCTGATGTCAACAAAAAGGGGAAATTTAAATTTATCTTTTGTTGTCTAAATAATAATAAGGATATTATTATTAATAATAATAAATAAATAAATAAATAAACAAAAAAAGAGAGAACCAAAGTCCTAACCCTACCCATTCCCCCCGTAACCCTTTAGTATCTCCCCCATTCTCATTTTCCCTCCCTCCCCCATAACATTCGCTAGCTCCGATCGAAATCCCTCTCCCCCAAACCGAGAACCCCAAGACCTCTCCCCCCCGTCCATGGCAGCTGCGGCAAGGGAGGAGACCGGCGACAGGGGTGGCGGCAGTGGAGATCTGCGCGAGTACGGCATTGATGGCGGCTGGTGGCGCGCAGTAGGTGGGGAGGTGGCACGCGGTGGCTGGTGCGTGGTGGGGCGGCGTAGGCGGCTGTTTGCGCAGGAGAAGGAGAGCAGGGCTGGCACGGTGGAGACCCGTGTGAGGAGCTGCGGTGGGAGAAGATAGCGCGGGCTGGTGGCGGCGCGACTGTTTGTGCGCAGGTAGTGGTGTTAGCGGTCGACAATGAAGGAAGGAGGCTGGCAGGGCACAGTGGCAGCAGTGGTGGCTCGCAGCGACGGCGGCGTCACAGTGACTGTACGCGGTACGTATTTGATTATGTGTTCAATTACCTGTGCGCGCTTGTGTATCATTGTGTTGATGACTTGCGGTGATGTTAGGTTACGATTGTCTCTGTGTGTTAGCGATAGTGGCAAGCGATGGTGGTTCGCGCCGTTGCACGTTGGCGGATTTCTGGGTGCAGTATGACACGACGACGACGACAGATTCAAATGATTGCTAGTGGTTCACGTCAGTTGTGCCTAAATCGACCCCATGAGGTATACACAATTCATTCGATTTCTGTGTGCGGGTTTTTGTATTTGCGAGTGTGTATTTAGTTGTACCTGGCTGTACGTATAGGGTTGACCGCGACGATGAATGTTTGACCATGTTGCTTTGTTGGCGGCGGCGATGGTTTGTCGGATGGTAAATTTCTAACTACTATTGAGTGTGTGCATGTGTGTGTACATAGGAATTTTGTTATATCGTCGTTTACCACATATTTCACTCTTGCGACCTAGGATAGTCTAGGTGCGACATTGATGATATTGTAAGTGATTTGGGTTGTGTGTGCTTCCTTTAGGCATTGTAGGGTCTAGACAGTTTGGATATCTTGGTGCTTGTGCGATCGTTGGCGACGAGTGAGATTTGGTGAGTTATCTCACTTGATGTTGTCAAAGTTGAGTTTGAAAAGAAAAACGTAATAAAGTACTTAATGCATTCAATGAACTCCCAATAGAGAGGACATGTCCCATGAGGGCTACTCGTATGAAATCTTGAATCTATCACTTGTAAATCATGAAATGAATTGAAATGACAACCCACTTGTGAAATTACTAGCATCGGTTAGGTAGCAAAAAGTGATAGAAATATTAGTCGCGTGCTTTCGGACTAATTGGAATAACGAAGATAAAACCTTAGTCGCGTGCTTTCAGACTCAGTGGAACAATATGGTTTAAACTATTAGTCGCGTGGTTTCGGACTAATAGATAACAACAATACGGGGATTGATATGTTCTTATGTGGGAATGGACTTGGCTAGGGATTCCCGGGATGGTCGCTCCATCCACGACATTGTGCATAATGGGGGCAACGTGAGCCCTCCCAACGGCCTTTGGGAAAGACAAATTAGGATTGGCTAGTGTGTTGACGAGCTACTAGACCAACCTTGCCCTATCAACGTTACAGCGATGTTTGTATAAATACGGAATGGACTTGGCCAGGGATTCCAGGATTTATACTTGTATGAATATGGAATGGACTTGGCTAGGGATTCTATGATTCATACTAACTTGATGATACTTGGATAACACGGAATGGACTTGGCTAGAGATTCCGGGGTTTATCCCAAATGATAAATAAAATACTTACGGAATATACTTGTAATAGAATTCCAGATCACACCTCACTGTGGAATGAATGAATCAAATAAGAACTCACACCTATGATACCGTGGAATGAAAGTGGAATAACATATGTATACTTATGTGGACTCTTGGTCTAGTTGTCCCTTGGATAGTATTTGGTTATGTTGACTAGTTGGAGTCACATTGTAGAGAACAGACTTGGACTTACAAAGATAACGAGTATTGTGATAAGAATAGTAGGATACCTGGAACATACTTGATTAGGGGTTCCGTGGTTTATCCATGTCATGAAATTAATGAACGGAAAGATAGAAAGGAAAGAAAGAAGTATCTCCAACATCAAATATGACTTGAATCCAACACTTAACGATAACGATAGTTGGCGTGGTTCGCAATGTGAGTGCGGGATTGATATCTTGGCATAGTGTTGGTTTGGGATCCTTAGTATAATCCTTAGAGTTGTGGCACCTTAGTAGTGAGGTTGGGGGAGTTGAGATTAGATGTTACTTCGGTTGGACTTGGGATGTCATACCCTGTGTACTCACTTGAGGTTACGGTTTTGGGTCGAACACACTTTGTTGGCTTACGCCTATGTCACGGCTATCTTGAGTTAGGTTTACACTGCGTGTACTTTAGTCTCTTTACTGTTCTCGTACTTGTTTGTGGACACGTAGACATGCACCGCATGTGTATGCTTAGTAGTAGTTAGGGGTTTTCTCACTGAGCTGTTGTTTGCTCAGACCCTCTTTCTTTTCCTTTTTCTAGTCTGTATTGCAGGACTAGTCGGACTTGGAGTTGGAGTCAGCTACTGGATTTTCTCGGGCTTAGTTGTTCCAGTTTTCAGTGGCAGTCTTTCAGTTTCAGTTGTACTTTACTTTTTAGTTATAGTACTTTCAGTTGTAGTTCCTTTACCTTGTACTTGCATTTCTTTCAGTTTACAGTAGCAGTTGTAGTAGGCTTGCTCTTGTACTTCTCTTCCGCTCTCTACTTGTTGTACTTCTGCTTTGTACTGTACTGTGATGTAATGAGAAACTCAACTGAATGTATCTGGATAGCAAGTAGTTGTATGCCCTATTTATTATTTAAACTGTATTTCAAAAAAATGATTTGGAAATCTGGGGCGTGACAGCCACAAACTCATTGGACCAGGGATCAGAGTCCGGAAGGCAATTCAGTACCGACCCATACCCCTTGCGGGTAGCTGGGAAATAGCATTGGGAAGCCTTGTTCTGATTAATGGAGTACAAACCAAAGAACTCGACCATGTTAATATTAAGGTTGAACTGACGGTTTAGTTCAACGAGGGAAAGCACAATCCGGTAAAAATTTATCGTGAATTGTACTGTGGTCAGCCTGAGGGTTTTCAAGATTTTGGCAAGCAGTCTAGTTATAGGGAACCATAACCCTCCCTCGATAATTGCCATTAGGGGAACAATAATTTCTCCCATATGGTGTCGTATATCTGGATCACCATGGGCGTCTAGACCGACTAGCTCCACATGGACGTTTCTCGGGATGGAGTATTTCTGCTGGAATTGCCCGAGGTTCGGACCATTTAAGAAGTATGCACCAAAGGGGCTAAGCCCGTCTGATTCAGCAGCAGCCGCACTAGCTTCAGCAGCACCACCCCCGGTTCCCAAACATGAATACCTGGCCAGTGGAAAAGGAATGGAAATCAGAAAATTGGTCCAGAAAAAGAAGGGAAACCACTCGGCGCACTATAGTTGTGCTACAGTGCCATGGATGGTGCTACCGTGTGCAAAATTCTGCGGGGTCAGAGAGAAAGGACACAGTGCTTCCCAAACTCAGGAAAAGAAGAAAGATGGATGGTAGTTTGGCGAATACCGGATTTTCGAAGGGACTTGGAGCCTTGGACCTTCTCAAATCGGTGAATCGAGCACTGGAATGCTGGTACAGAAGTTCTGGGTAGCAAAAAAGAGAGACGAAGGGGGTTTTGTGCTTATATAGCGGGAGGAATGGCAGTTCGAATTCAAAAATGGACGGACATATTTTTCGAGGCGTGGGCCACCAAATGGTGACACGTGGCAGGAAGGTTCTAGAAGAATTTACATAGTCGTTGGATCCAGACACGTGCCTAGGGCCTGGACATTCTGGATTAGTCCCGAGTTGAATGCCTCGGGACACGGCCTTAATGGCAGGACGCTCCCGGACCATAGGGTCAGCAAGGTCGAGAGACAGGTGTAAGAACCAAAATCCGTAAGGATTGTTTTTTGGTTGTTTTGGCAATTTCATGATTGACAAAATATAATTAGTTGAGTTGTATTTTATTTTTAGACGCGTCTGTTTAGGATGTGGAAGGAAAAGTCGTCGTTGTAATATTTTTTAGTTTCCTTATTTTGAGTCCTTGAGAGCCAAGAAATTGGTCGGGGTTCATGAAGAATTGTGAAGACAAGTTCGGAGCCAAATAATAATTTAAGTCGCTCAAGCGAACATGTATTTTTCGCTCAAGCGAAACTCAAAAGTCGCTCAAGCGAACATTTATTTTTCGCTCAAGCGAAATTCAACTCGCTCAAGCGAATTACAATATGCTCACTGAATAGCAATTACAGCTGCGTATCTCTTCATTCCTATATCGATTCAGAAGCGATTTCTTCAGAACTAATTTCGTGACTTCCCATTTGATTCCTTATTTGATCTTTTTCCTAAATTCAAGTGAGTTACAAGAGCAAGTCAAGAATCCAGGTTTCCAAAAATCTCTTAGAA
>NMUG010007973.1:0-11844 GCA_002855965.1 Monotropa hypopitys | reverse complement strand
AATCATAACAGGGTCTAATAACTCTTCTTTACTACTAATTGACAAGTAATCACATAAGGGCTCATTACGCTTTCACTGCACTACTCTGATTGATATCCTTGTTAAGTTATTCCATGTCAAAGATCCATTATATGCATTCCACATTATTCACTAATTTCTACGTATATGATCATGTGCAATTACTTATGTAATTTATGCCAATTGGAAATAAACCACACACACATATATATAGTGTATGCATATGAATAAATGTAACTCCATATCTAAGCAAACTCACCAGAATGCCACCGATGAAAGTAATAGCCTCTTCCATGAGCCTAGGATGAATATACGATCACCCAACATTAATCCAAACCAATCAATCCCAATATAAGACACTAGGAATATTTATAAGAATTTAGACCTTTAAATGAACCTAGACACTCCCAAGGTTCCAAAGGACTAACCTCAATCACTTATAATCTCGAAGGTCAAGTCTTAACTCTTAAAAGACTAAGACATGATTGTCCAACTTCCACAAGCCCAAGACACTCTCAAAGGGTCACAACTAACTCCCAAACAATGATTAAGAAGGTCACAAACACTTACGTCAAGCCACGGACCAACCCCGGACCTTACCCAAACTTTTCCCAAATTTCCCTAGAGGGACCGATCTCCCGCGGTATGGGGGACCGGTACCCACCCTCTTGGGGTACCACACTGCCTTCTAAGGACCGGTCTCCTATGGTATGGGGGACTAGTCTCTCACTTTGGTACAAACCTTTTGCCTTGCGGGGACCGGTCTCCAGCAGTATGGGGGATCAGTCTCCCGCGACCAGAGACCGACACTGGGCTATTTTTGACGAACCCCTTCTTTTCCAAACTTTTCCAAACTCGATCTAAACTCCATAACTCGAAAAACCTCACATACCTAAGCCTCCCACATCATCATAGAGTCACTATACTTTAATTTCAAGGCTTACAAAACACATACAAGACCTTAAATCAAGGGGTTCTATTCAAGAACAGTCTAAATCCAAATTTATACAAACAAAACTAGATCTACTACTGATTTTTAACAATTTAAAAATGAGATTGAGAGTAGAGATTATGTAAGACCCCATCCTAAATAAATAGGATTTTTCATAATTAAATAAATAATTATAAATATTTTCGGGTTATATTTAGTATTTGAACCTTTTGGGTTTAGTGTTGGAGCAATTGGACCTATAGAACTAAATGAAAGTGAGCTAGGAAGCCCAAGTGAAGAAGCCAAGTCGCTCGAAGCAGGCCGGACCAATCTGCTCCGGAACAGCCCAGTTCAGCCCAGCCCATCGCCCAACCAACCGCCCCACTCCGGACCCAGACAACCCAGTAGCTGTGCGGCAGGTCTGCCGAGCTGCAGGGTCACATCCCATCCAGACTGACCCACCGCCTGACACGGATGGGACAACTCGTCACAGGTTCACTGTCTTGACAAAGGGCTCAGACCTGACCTGATAGGACAGCTCCCTGACCTCTTCGGCAGAATTAAGGTTTGATCAAATCAAACATTAAATGCTCTCACTTACCACCCCATCCCTTTAAATTCCTATATAAGCAACTCTTATGGAACATTCATTTCCCACCCAACTCCATCTTGTATTCAAAGCTCTAGAGAGAGAGAACCACTTTGTCCCGAAGTTCTGGTGCTCGGCCAATCCGTAGCCGAACACTTGGAACACCTTCCAAGTGCAAGAACCCTCCGGACCAACTGTCATCCAGAGTTCCATCCAGCTTTAGCTCGGCCAACCGTCCGGACCAGTTTCCCCAAAGTGCTCAGCTCGGCAAAAGCTTGCTAGGCCAGCCCCTCTGAACTCAGGTAAGCTCTTAACGCTTCGACCATGTTTCTTTATGTTTTATCCCTGCCCTTGTTCGGCAAGTCTATCAAATGACTTGGCCGCACTAAAGCTTGCTCGGCAGCCCTATCTTGGCTTAACTGAAGCAATCCAGAACCCTTGTCCTTTAGCTCGGCACATGGCCATCCAGTCCAGGCAAACCTTTATTTAACCTCCGGCTGAACTTCAAGCATGCCGGACCACCTCAAAAACACCTCTGACCTTCCCTTACCAATTGTCAACCTCCCACATGCCGGAGCACTTCTGCTCCCAAAGGGATAGTCCGCCTCTAAGTATTTTTAACTATTTGAGCTCGGCTGAGTAGCCAGTAGCTCGGGCAATCAGCCCTAAGGTCTTATAAACACCTTATAGTCCTTTTCGACCAAACGTTATGCACATAGAACTAATTCCCGCACTGCCGTAGTCCAACAGTGCCCTTCGTTGGCAGCTCGGCATATCCTTTGCTCAGCAGAGTTTAGATCGGGAGAGTCCTGCTCGGCACAAGGACCCTTCGGTCCAGGAGACTCTAGCACCTTGGTTAATGAATATATTCCTGGTCAAACCGGCCACTGTCCTCCGGACAGAAGGCCTTCAGTCACTTACGATTTCCAGAGCTTGGTCAGCCGACCAGAGCAATCTATTTTTCCCTTTAAGCTAACAGCCTAGCCCGGACCAACTTAGTTAGCTCGGCAGCATATCTTAGTTGTTCGGCAGAAGCTTAGTCTTGCTGATTATGTTTTATGGCAGATTTGAGGTATTAAATCCAAGAAGAATCAACCCAAGAATAAGGTGAATCTTTACATGCCTTACTTACTCATACTTTTCCTCACTCGCTCACTCATTTTATTAAATACTATTATGGCTATTGAGCCTAGAAAGTATACTATGTTATCTCTCTTGCAAATTGAAAGAGAAGAGCTTGTGATAAATCTTTTTGCATGGATAAACAAACTGGAAAATGTTTTATGTGATTCTCGGCACTGACATGACATGGCCATGGAATACGGTCAAAAACGGATAAGAGTCCGAATGCTGGGGCAGGGTCAGATACCATGCATACAAGGATAGGCTATAAGGTGGGACCAAACCAGATGGCATCGAATGATATCATACCGCTATGCAAATACTATGGGGTAGCTCCCCTTATTTCTGGTACCATGGAGACTGTAACTGGTTAGCTTGATAGACTAGTTGACAGTCATACAATTTGGGTGGAATACCCAAAGCAATCAATATGCACTTGTTGCATGATCATGTATGGAAGATGCCGAAAATCTAATATGACCAGAATGGGGCAATGATACTGCTCTTGAGGCTATTGAGCCACTCATACTATGAATATGATTTTACTTGCAGGAAATGACTTGTTTGTCTATGAAACTAGTAATTTGGGCATATACTGATTTCACCCTAGCTTTATAGCTTATGCGTTTTTCTAAAACTCTTTTCAGGATTTGAGGAGCAAGAGTAGGAGCTCTTGGAATTTGTTTTTATATATCTCAGATTTTGACTATTTCATGTACTAGCCCATGGGGCTTATTTTGTATCTCTATTCTAAATTAATGAACTCATGTGGGTTTTATCTTAAGCAATGCACTCTATGGGTTATTTCACGCTTTCTGTTATTATTCAATCAAAAATTGTTCGATGAATCCCTAAACTCATTAAATACGGTCTTTAGCGAGCTTGCTCATTGACCGGTCATTGCTCATGTGAGATTGTGTTGTGACAACAGTGGTATCAGAGCAAGAGTTTTCGGATATCGAACAAACCCAGAGTTAGGACCAAGGCACTCACTCGTTCCATCTTGGTGATGGACTTATTTATATCTATGTGTGTATGTTTAGTTATGTCTAGCAGCAGTGACGATTATGCTAGCAGCGATTTCTCCAGCAACGATTTTGAAAGTGATCACGAGGTAACACTACCTCCAGCAATACCAGAGGAAGTATATGATATCTACATAGTGAGCGAGGAAGTTGAAGAACAAGCACACGCTAATTCGGTAATGATCACTTCTAATCTTGTAGCCCAAATAGCAATGCGTTTCAAAGACAACGCAGAAGAAGAAGTTCGGGGAATGATCAATTATCACCTACAGCTATTATGGCGTACTTGCATGGTAGCAAGAGCATCCATCCAGGATTGGGAGTTCTAGTACCTCATGGAGTGAGCTAAGAATCGAGTCTTGCATGGCAATAATGATAAAGCCCCACCCGAAGAACCTGAAGAAGAACCTGAAGAAGAAGAAGAAGAGCCTATAGAGTGGAACAATCAAGGTTGGGACCTCGACTTGGAGAATTTGCCTGGAGAAGACCCCGAGCAAGATCTGAATGAGAATGAAGAAGACGAAGACGACATTGATATCGATCGTGAGGAGTGGATTTTCCCACCCTAGGAGTGGTCTAACTACTCGGATGACAAGTAGCATTATTAGTCTTTTATTATCATCTGGCATACTTAGTATTTCAAATTTATGATGAACTCTTATCTCTATGATGAATTAATTGAATCCTTTTTCGTATCTCTAACTAAGGAATCTTTTCGAAAGTAGAATGGTTAACACTCACAACAACGGTCAAGGAAATAATCCTAGGAATGACGAAGTAGCTAAGCTACGCGATATGGTCAGGAGGCTAGCTGGAACTATTCAAACCTAGCAGGAAATGCTCAATCAATACCTCAATCATCCAGGACCCATGAACGAGCCACCCAACCCCGAAGAGGAGGCACTAGTCGACCCAATCAAACAAGCAGCTAACTTCGTAGCGGTGAAGGAATTTCTGAAGCTGAAACCCCCTACCTTCTAGAGAGGAATGGACCCTGTGAGGGCAAACGAATGGATTGCGGACCTAGAGAAGAACTTTCTATTGCTGAGATGTTCTGATCAGCAGAAGGTAGAAATTGGATCGTACCTGCTAGAGGGAGAAGCCAACCGTTGGTGGAATCTAAAGAATGCCGTAGAGCCAGAAATAAGCTGGGAAAGATTTCTGGAAATCTTTCGTGAGAAATATATGCCAAGGGCGATGCAGACTGCAAAGAGGATGTAATTCGAACACCTTAAGCAACGAGGAATGATGATGTTAGATGCCTATGAAATCGAGTTTACCAATCTTGTTGCTTATGCCCCGTACCTAGTAGCATCATAGGAAATGAAGGCAAGACGTTTTGAGGACAGATTGAAGCCAGAGATTCAGAAGGTAGTTCGACCTCTCCAACTATCGACTTATGCTGATGTGCTGGACCGAGCCTTGTTAGTTGAACAAGACGTGGAAGAGACGAGGCGCTACCAAGAGCAGAAGAGGTAGAACCAAGGACTCAGAAAAATTGGTCCACAGAAGAAGGCAAACTTTGGAGGAAGGAGAGACGATCAAAGAAGGATAGAAAACCAAGGCGGGGGAAACAGAGTACCCTTAACCTACTTCGGTTGTGTTTAGAAGGGCCATTTCAAGAAAGAATGTCTGAGGCCAACGACATGAGCCAATGTGATACCCGTAGGTGCACCAAGAAACAACCATCAAGACAACCGGTACCAACGCCAGGGAAGAGCCTTTGCTTTAGTTCCTGGAGATCCCCAAAACGACGAAGCCGTTGTGGCAGGTAGAATTATTGTTTACCTATGTATTATTTGATTCAGGTTCTACTCACTCGTTCATTTCAAAATCCCATTCTCAGAAAATCAATAGGAATCTTGAACCGTTAGGATTTGACTTGCTCGTATCTCAACCTATGAGCAAGGAAGTCGTGTGCTCATCTGTTCTAAGGAACTGTGATGTTTCCATGAATGAAACTTATACCACAATCGACTTAATCCCCCTAGCTATGTCCCACTTTGATGCGATTGTTGGAATGGATTGGTTATTCCAATTTAAGGCAAAGATCGATTGCGCAAGCAAGTGTATAATTTTTGTAGGACTCGGAGAGGAAGAAGCCAAGCTCGAAGGAGAAAGAGTTACCTCACCCCCATGTTTTGTGTCTATGGCCCGTGCTCGTCGACTTTTGTAGAAAGGATGTCGAGGTTACCTTTGCAACATTTTGACTTCTACACCAAGTATTCACCCAATATCTGATATCCCCGTAGTTCGTGATTTTTCCGACATATTTCCCAAAGACTTACCAGAAATGCTCGTTGATCGAGAGGTAGAGTTCAGCATCGAAACTATTCCAGGAAGCCAACCAATATCTAAGGCACCCTATCGAATGGCACTCACAGAATTGAAGGAATTAAAGGTGCAGCTCTAAGAACTAGTAGATAAAGATTTCATCTGACCTAGCTCATCACCATGGGGAGCACTAGTTTTGCTTGTCAAGAAGAAAGGCAGGACGATGCGGCTCTATATCGACTATCAGGAGCTAAACAAAGTCACCATAAAAAACAAGTACCTGTTGCTAAGGATTGATGATTTATTCAACCAACTACAAGGAGCCAAAATATTCTCAAAGATCGATCTTCGTTCAGGATATCACCAGCTCAAAGTTAAGGCAGAAGACATAGAAAAGACGGCTTTTCGGACCAGGTATGGGCATTTCGAATTCTTAGTTATGCCATTTGGCGTCACGAATGCACCTGCAGCGTTTATGGACCTGATGAACCGGATCTTCACCAACTATCTCGACGACTTCGTAATCATATTCATTGACGATATTCTCATCTACTCCAAGAATGAAGAACAATATGTGGAGCACCTGTCAATCGTGTTGCAAACTCTGAAGGAGAGAAAGCTTTACGCCAAGTTCAGCAAATGTGAGTTCTGGCTCACGAAAATTCAATTCCTCACGCACATCATCGATGAACGTGGAATCTCAGTGGACCTTTAGAAGATAGGAGCAATCCAAGAATGGCCCAAGCTGACCTCAGTAACCAAAGTTTGTAGTTTCCTTGGACTCGCCGGCTACTACAGAAGATTTATCAAAGGCTTTTAGAAGATTGCAACCCCGATGACGGAGCTGAAAAAGAAAGGAGAACCATTTAATTGGATAGAGACCAGAGAAGAAAGCTTCCAAGAGCTGAAGAAATGACTCACGACAGTACCCGTTCTTGTACTACCACAAGAAGGAGAAGACTTTGAAGTCTACAACGACGCTTCACTTAGAGGACTCGGATGTATTCTAATGCAGCAAGGTCAAGTTATCGCCTACGCTTCTCGACAGTTATAGCCTCATGAGAAGAACTATCTAACTCACGACTTGGAACTAGCCGCAGTAGTTTTCGCATTGAAGATTTGGCATCACTATCTTTATAGAGTCACTTGCAATTTATTCACCGACCATCAAAGCTTGAAATATCTTTTCACCCAGAAGGAGCTGAATCTCAGACAACGAAGATGGCTGGAGATGATGAAGGACTACGACCTCAATATTCAATACCATCCTGGAAAAGCTAACACTATTGCAGATGCCTTAAGTAGTAAAGAAAAGAAGGAGCTCGATCATCTACAACATGGACACCTCAACACCATCATCGTAGAACCAACCATCTTAGGAGAAATCAAGTCAGGACAAAGGAAATACCCGAAGCTCATGAAGATCAACGAAGGAATCAATCCAGAAAGCGAATTCACCCTCGTAGATGGAATCCTCCGATTTCGGAATCGATTATGTATCCCCGACGATGAAGAAATCAAGAAGAAGATCATGGATGAGGGCCATCACTCGAAGTTTGTGATTCACCCCAGTCAGACGAAGATGTATCAGGACCTGAAGAAGTCTTATTGGTGGATGTGAATGAAGCGCGATATAACCAACTACGTTAGCCGATGCTTGCAGTGTCAACAGATTAAAGCTATTCGCCAGAAGCCCACCGAATTATTGCAACCATTGCCTATTCTGAAGTGGAAATGGAAAGATATCGCTATGGATTATGGCACAGGATTACCATGTTCAAAGAAGGGCAACAACGCTATATGGGTCATAGTAGATCGTTTAACCAAGTCTGCTCACTTCATTACGATTAAGAACACTTATTCAATGGATCGGATGGCAACCACCTACCTCCAAGAAATCGTTCGACTACACGGCGCACCAGTATCCATTACATCCGATAGAGACTCGCAGTTCGTATTCAGATTCTGGAAATCTCTTCATAAGACAATGGGAACGGTACTCAATTTCAGCACAACCTTTCATCCGACAGCCAATCAGAAAGGACCATTCAAACCCTAGAAGACTTATTACGAGCCTGTGCGCTGGAATTTCAAGGAAGCTGGGAAGGGCATCTACCGACGGCAGAGTTCGCTTACAACCAGGGGCAGATCCAAGGGGTCTGATGGGGGCCACGCCCCCCCCCCAAAATTTTAAAAAAAATTAAAAAAATTTTTTTTAGGGATTTTTTTATTAAAAAAATGTTTTTAGGGATTTTTTTATAAAATAATTTTGTATGGACTTTTTTAGGGGTGGTGGTTAAGAAATTAATTCCCCGGCCCCCGGCCCCTGCTCCCGGCCCCTCCCGATGTTGAATCCTGGGTCCGCCCCTACCTACAACAATAGTTATCAAGCAAGTATAGGAATGGCACCATTTGAAGCGCTATACGGAAAGAAATACAGGACGTCATCGTGTTGGACTAAAGGTGGAAGTGCAGAGTTGACGGGACCAGAAATCGTGTAGGAATCTACGGAGAAGATCAAGATGATTCAGGATCGACTGAAAGCTACCCAAGACCGTCAAAAAAGTTATGCCGACACTCATCACAGAGAATTAGAATTTCAAGAAGGCGACAAGGTATTTCTCAAGGTATCACCGATGAAAGGTGTTGTCAGATTTGGGAAGAGAGGAAAGTTGAATTCTCGATTTGTTGGCCCATTCAAAATTCTCGAAAGAATCGGTCTGCTTGCCTATCGACTAGCATTATCACCAGAATTAGCCAACGTGTATGATGTTTTCCATATCTCGATGCTTTGCAAGTATATAGCATACCCATCACACGTCCTGGAGCGACCTACATTCGAAATTGAAAAGAATCTAACCTACAAAGAGAAGCCAGTCAGAATTCTAGATCGAAGGGAGAAGAAACTACGAAGCAAGACAATTCCATTAGTCAAAGTCTGGTGGGAGAACCAGTCAGGGAATGAGGCCACCTGAGAGAAGGAAGATGATATGCGCCAGAAGTATCCAGAGTTATTCGAGCAAAGTAATTTATTAATTCCTATTAATAAGTCATTTTAAGTTTGGGGGCCAAACTTTCTTTAAAGAGGGGAGGATGTAAGACCCTGTCCCAAATAAATAGAATTTTTTATAATTAAATAAATCATTAGAAATATCTTCGAGTTATATTTAGTATTTGAACCTTTTGGGTTTAGTGTTGGAGAAATTGGACCCATAGAATTAAATGAAAGTGAGCTAGAAAGCCCAAGTGAAGAAGCCCAGCTGCTCGGAGCAGGCCGAACCAATCTACTCCGGATCAGCCCAGTTCAGCCTAACCCATCGCCCAACCAACCGCCCCACTCCGGACCCAGACAACACAGTAGCTGTGCGGCAGGTCTGCCGAGCTGCAGGGTCACATCCCATCCAGACTGACCCACCGCCTGACACGGATGGGACAACTCGTCACAGGTTCACTGTCTTGACAGAGGGCTCAGACCTGACCTGATAGGACAGCTCCCTGACCTCTTCGGCTTAATTAAGGTTTGATCAAATCAAACATTAAATGCTCTCACTTACCACCTCAGCCCTTTAAATTCCTATATAAGCAACCCTTATAGAGCATTCATTTCCCACCCAACTCCATCTTGCATTCAAAGCTCTAGAGAGAGAGAGAGAGACAGAGAGAGAGAGAACCACTTTGTCCCGAAGTTCTGGTGCTCGGCCAATCCCTATCCAAACACTTAGAACACCTTCCAAGTGTAAGAACCCTCCGGACCAACTGTCATCCAGAGTTCCGTCCAGCTTTAGCTCGGCCAACCGTCCGGAAGAGCAGCAGAATCCCTGTCCGGACCAGTTTCCCCGAAGTGCTCAGCTCAGTAAAAGCTTGCTAGGCCAGCCCCTCTGAACTCAGGTAAGCTCTTAACGCTTCGGCCATGTTTCTTTATGTTTTATCCCTGCCCTTGTTTGGCAAGTCTATCAAATGACTTGGCCACACTAAAGCTTGCTCGATAGCCCTTTCTTGGCTTAACCGAAGCAATCCAGAACCCTTGTCCTTTAGCTCGACAGCTCGGCACTTGGCCAGCCAGTCTAGGCAAACCTTTATTTAACCTCCGACTGAACTTACTTTAGCTCGGCAAGCATGCCGGACCACCTCAAAAACACCTCTGACCTTCCCTTACCAATTGTCAACCTCCCACATGCCGGAGCACTTCTGCTCGGCAAAGGGATAGTCCGCCTCTAAGTATTTTTAACTATTTGAGCTCGGCTGAGTAGCCAGTAGCTCGGGCAATCATCCCTGAGGTCTTATAAACACCTTATAGTCCTTTTCGGCCAAACGTTATGCCCGGAGAACTAATTCCCACACTGCCGTAGTCCACCAGTACCCTTCGTTGGCAGCTCGACATATCCTTTGCTCGACAGAGTTTAGCTCGGGAGAGTCCTGCTCGGCACAAGGACCCTTCGGTCCAGGAGACTCTAGCACCTTGGTTAATGAATATATTCCTGGTCAAACCGGCCACTGCCCTCCGGACAGAAGGCCTTCAGTCACTTACGATTTCCATAGCTTGGTCAGCCGACCAGAGCAATCTATTTTTCCCTTTAAGCCGACAGCCTAGCCCGGACCAACTTAGTTAGCTCGGCAGCATATCTTAGTTGTTCGGCAGAAGCTTAGTCTTGCTGATTATGTTTTATGGCAGATTTGAGGTATTAAATCCAAGAAGAATCAACCCAAGAATAAGGTGAATCTTTACATGCCTTACTTACTCGTACTTTTCCTCACTCGCTCACTCATTTTATTAAATTCTATTATGGCTATTGAGCCCGGAAAGTCTACTATGTTATCTCTCTTGTAAATTGAAAGAGAAGAGCTTGTGATAAATCTTTTTGCATGGATAAACAAACTGGAAAATGTTTTATGTGATTCTCGGCACGGACATGACATGGCCATGGAATATGGTAAAAAACGGATAAGAGTCCGAATGCTGGGGCAGGGTCAGATACCATGCATACAAGGATAGGCTATAAGGTGGGACCAAACCAGATGGTCATCGGATGATATCATACCGCTATGAAAATATTATGGGGTAGCTCCCCTTGTTTCTGGTACCATGGAGACTGTAATTGGTTGGCTTGATAGACTGGTTGACAGTCATACAATTTGGGTGGAATACCCAAAGCAATCAATATGCACTTGTTGCAGGATCATGTATGAAAGATGCCAAAAATCTGTTATGACAAGAATGGGTCAATGATACTACTCTTGATGCTATTGAGCCACTCATACTATGAATATCTGGAATGATTTTACTTGCAGGAAATGACTTGTTTGTCCATAAAACTAGTAATTTGGGCATGTACTGATTTTACTCTAGCTTTATAGCTTATGCATTTTTCTAAAACTCTTTTCAGGATTTGAGGAGCAGGAGTAGGAGCTCTTGGAATTTGTTTTTATATATCTCAGCTTTTGAATATTTCATGTACCAGCCCATGGGGCTTATTTTGTATCTCTCTTCCAATATAATGAATTGGTGTGGGTTTTATCTTAAGTAATGCACTCTCTGGGTTATTTCATGCTTTCTGCTATTATTCAATCAAAAATTGTTCGATGAATCCCTAAACTCATTAAATAGGGTGTTTAGCGAGCTTGCTCGTTGACCGGTCATGACTCATGTGAGATTGGGTCGCGACAGATTACATACTTGATGGATGATTGATGAGTGGAGGTATCTCTCTAGGATTCCAAGCCGAATTTGTAATACCTGTACCCGTAAAATAATAAATAAATGAGGTTTAAAATAAATTTTGGGCTTAAGAAAATAATTAAGGATGTTTGGGAAAATTTTGAAGAAATTTTAGAAATTTTGAAAATTTTGCCTTAGATATCGGTATCTAGCTTTGCCAAGATACCGG
>NMUG010007972.1:0-11841 GCA_002855965.1 Monotropa hypopitys | reverse complement strand
GATGAAAATTTGATCTTTAGAGATGTCAATATGGGATTTATACAGCCGGTCAGTCATTGGACTAACTCAGGTCTGATACATCTCCACTTGAAAGCTAGAAGATCAATCTTTCAGAAGATAACTGACTTTATAAATGCCATAAAGAAACTGATCTTTGAGGTATCAACGTGGGATTTGTATCGCCGGTCGGTTATGTAACCAACTCAGGTCTGATATACCTCCACTTGAATTCTCGGAAGATCAATTCCTTCAAAGATAAAAAAGAATATTGATATATTAAAGAATCAACTTTCGGGATATCGACGTGTGATTTATACGGCCGGTCGGTTATGTAACCAACTCAGGTCCGATGTATCTCCACTCGAAAGTTAGAAGATTGATTCCTTAATATATGAATGTTAAGATCGATTCTTAAAATGTGATTATATCGCTGCGATTTAAAAGAAATATGTATTCGTATACCTTGACAGAATTACAAATGGTGGAGGATAAGTTCGTCGATTTCGAATCGTACGATTATAATGACGTATAGTATCCGGGCGTCGCCCCTACTAATACGAAACTATAATTTCGAAATGGTAACCGGGACTTTCCTAAAATGAAATAAGATCTTTTATACAATGCTGCAAAATTCAAATGAAGGATGGATAGTTTGACGGAAATCCGGCAGAGGTTCGGCTAGTCGGTAAGGTTTTTCGGTTTATCGGAAATGGTTTTCTTGGATGTTTGGATTTTGGGTTTGAGGTTTTGGACTTTTGGTTGCTGGATTTTGTATGTGGATATTGATTTGAGAAGGTTTTGGTGGGATGAAGAATGGCTAGGATGATTTTAGGAAGGCTCGGACCTGATCCAGGCTAGGTAGTATCGGCTTTGGAAAATGGAAAAGTATTTTGATTTGGACAGAATGTTGAGAGAGTTTTGGGTAGGAGTTTAGCACCTATGGATCCTCTTCTTCAATGGCCAAGGAGTGGCCATTTTTATAGGACCCTGTCGCACCTATAGGTGCGATAGTGACGTCATCCTGGACCAGCTCCCTTTGGATGGGAGCTGGGGTGGTTTGGCACTCCTTTGGCTTGATTTGGTTGATGTATTTGAATCTTAGACAGCCTTTCCCTATTTTAGGGAGAATTTTCTTTTATTTTCCTTTTATTTTCCAAAGGATTTATACTCTGAACCGGAATCTCCGAGCTGCCTGCTATGTGGCGTCGCGGGTCCCGTTACTGAGGAAATTGATGTCGCCACAATTTTTATTGGCTTGAATCATGAATTTTAAAATTATCGCCGCCGAAATCGGATGATTCTTCAAGAGCCTCTTACTTTCTGGCCCTTTCTCCTCACATAGAATTCATCGGATTGTGCTCGTCTCACCATCGTGAGATAATTTGCAGAAACTGACTTGCAATAAATTTTTGTCTCTTCGTCAAGACTCCATGAAAAATCAGTTTGTACATTTTCAACGTCGACTCGTCATTCTTCGATGCTCTGGACGTAATGACGTTCGGATCCGAATAAATCCCGTATTTTCATTCGATGACGTTGGTGATCATGCAGATTTCTCAGTAATGACTTTACGATTTAATTTCCATTGAGAGATTGAATTTCGGACATTCACGTGAGTTTCTGTTGATATCGGCCTGGAGTGCACGTCGTGCGTCGACTTCTTCGGTGTCTACTTGTCGTTTGTCATGAACTGCACCTTGTTTCCAGAATCTAACTTTAGAGAAATGTTCTTGACATTTTTCCGACATTTGTTTGTCGAGAAGTCATCTGTGTTGATTGCCGATGTTTGCTCGTGAGAAGGTTCAGACATACCGGGAATACGTTTTGATCCGTTCTGAGTCCGATTCGGACGGTTCTGAAGTTGACTGATTTATTCCGGCCTTGACTGTCTTCGGATGGTGAGCCAAAATGGGGTATCAACAGCTTGCTCAGACCCTCTTTCTTTTCCTTTTTCTAGTCTATATTGTAGGGCTAGTCGGACTTGGAGTTGGAGTCAGCTGCTGGATTTTCTCGGGCTTAGCTGTTCTAGTTTTCAGTGGTAGTGTTTCAATTTTAGTTGTACTTTACTTTTCAGTTATAGTACTTTCAATTGTAGTTTCTTTACCTTGTACTTATAGTTCTTTCTGTTCATAATAAGAGTTGTAGTAGGCTTGTACTTGTACTTCTCTTCCGCTCTCTACTTTGTTGTACTTCTACTTTGTACTGTTCTGTGGTGTAATGAGAAACTCAACTGAATGTATCTGAATGACAAGTAGTTGTATTTCCTGTTTATTATTAAAATTGTATTTCAAAAAAATGGTTTGAAAATACGGGGTGTGACAACTTTCTATCAGAGCTTTCGGTTCGAATATCTTGGAGCCGTGGGGAGACACTTAGTCTTCATGGGTTCTCTTGGTCATTACATTGTTCTTTGGTTGTGTCTGTGTGCTTGTTATGCACTGTTGTACCTTGACTCTATGTCATAGAGGCATCCTGCTTGTTCTGTCTTCTTCCATGGATGTCGAGTGTATCCGTCCCTTGGAAGTTGAGTGTTGATCCGTGTGGCAAGTTCAGTTGCCTTGTAGTTGTTGTGTATCTTTGTATCCATGCTCATTGCATTCTAGATGCATCTTTTGCGGTTTCCGTGCGGTTGTAGTCTCCTCTGTGTCGCTAGAGTTGAGTTTGTGTCCAGTGATAAAATGAGATTCATAAAAGTATTCAAGATTGTTGTTGTGATTTCCCCTTGCCTTGTTGTTCGTAAGGTGGAACTTGGGTCTTATTAGCATGTGCTGTTAGGATTTTGGTGACCTTAGCTTCGGTTTAGTGATTGGAAGTAGTTCTTAGAGCTTATTGAGTTTGGCAGCTTGGTTATTCTTCCTTCTGTGATGCGAGCTCTTGAGAAATTGTTGTGGGTTTGGCCTTATGGTTCATCCGAAGCTGCGTTTCCTCTTCTATTTTAGTAGAAATCTTGAGGCGTTATCGAGATTTTCTAGTATCGTCCCTTTAAGGGGTATGACCCGTTGATCATATCATCTTGCGAGATCAAATTATTTGTGATCGTTTTGGACTTTGTAAACCTCGTAATGCCGTTTTTCGCTTGTTCGTAAATGTGAGTTCGGTTGCGATGTACCTTTTCTCGTTTGAACTCTCACCTTCCATTAGTTTGGAGCCAGATGATTGTGAGAAGTTTGATATCGAAGTGCGTTCGTTGAAGCTTGGGCTTATTGCCCCTACTGAAGCTTGGATTCTCTGTAAGAGTTATTCGCCTTCCTGGTATCTGCTCGGATATTTCGATTGACCATTTCGGTTAGTTGCAAGTTATGCCTTGATTGCCTTGAGAGGAACCCTTCGTTTGGCCCTTCTTTAATGCGATGACATGGATGATACTCTGGAAGCCAGTCTTTGTCTTGTAGGGAGTCGCTATACCTTTGAAACCTTGAGTGTTGTCAAAGTTTCTATTGGAATGTGTTTTGCTCTCTGTCAGCTGGCCGAATCATAGTTGCGTTTTCCTTAAGCCAAAATCGAATTGAAAGTCACCGGTATAACTCGTTCGAGTTTTGACCTTTCAGCTATTTGGTGGCATTTAATGCATTTGTTCTATCTCGAATCTTGATGATGACTCTTATGTAAAGGCTCATGTGTGCTTGCCAGGCCTTGTTCCTTTCTTGTGACTCAGTTAGTGACTCTGGTGTCCACACCATATCAGGAGATGTCCCTTTTATTCTTTTGTGTGGCACATGGCTTTATCTCTATACTGGTACTTCTCGGTTGCGAATCTTATTGGTCCGACTTTTAGGGGTTTTCTTCCCCATTTGCAACCCTAGGTCTCTCTCTCTACCTCCCTCTCTCACCCTCTCTCACTTCTCTCTTCCATCTCTCTCAATCCATTGAGAATCGAAGAAAACGCGAAGTTTTAACGGTGTTCCCCGCGCTCTCCTCTTCGTAGTGATGTATTTGGATCGTCTCGGATCGGTAAGTGTTTTTCCTCCTCCCAAAGACACTCTCTCTTGATTTCTTGGAGTTTGGTTACCCATTCAATATTTTGGTCTTGGTGAACGTCATAGAGTATTGCGAGAGCTTCGCAGTGGCAACCATGGAGATTTTCCGGCGAGGTTCACCGGCGAGGTCACTGGAGCTCCGACGAGGTAGAGTTTTCTATCCCTCTCGTTTGTACTGTTGGTGATGTACTTCCTTTCTCGTTCGTTTTTATGAAATACCGTCAATTTTCGTATATTCGTAAAATTGGTATCCAAGTGTTGTCGTTCACTAAAATTGGTCGCGTTGAGTTTTGTCTAGGGTCGTTGCATTCCCCCTAGGTCGTTGGTTGGTCGATTTCAGTTCGATTGTGAAAAATCCCAATTCTTGTGAAAAATCTGTCGTTGTCGTTTTATAATATCAAATTAGGGATACCTGGCTTGTTTTGGACACCCTCGGATGGTGTGTGGGTCAAATGGTATTTTGACACGTTTCGTGGAAAATCGAACTAGTGGAATGTTTTGTGAAAGAAAGACATGTTTTGTGAAACGAACGAAAATGTTTTGGAAATGGACGTTTTGTGAATAAACGGAAATGTTTTGGAAATGGACGTTTTGCGAATAAACGGAAATGTTTTGGAAATAATGGAAAGGAAAGTCACATTTTGAGTTGGTACGTTGACTAAGAGGTTGTTTGCCCTAGGTCACACGGAATGATGGTGCGAAGTGATAAAATATGACACATGACTCTTTACGAGGAAACGGTTGACTCTATACGAGGATTGGAAAGTTGGAAATTGTTGTGGGGAATGGTATAGTGGGCTTGGCCCATAGACTCTTCAGAGGATTTAAATTGTATCAAGTGCTTGAAAATTCAGGTTGAGGCCTTGGGATGTACCGAACGGGGTCTCCCACGACATTGCGCAATGGGGGTAGTACCAAACCCTCCCGACGGACGGGGAATCGGGGAATAGACGTGTAAGGGTTGACGAGCCCTTATGACGGAATATTGATGCACTTATGTAATATTTGTTCGATGTTGAGAACACTTCGATATTGGCCTTGCTCCTACTAGAAGGCACGAGAATGGAATACACGTGACACTCGGAATATAATGGGAATTGGAAAACGTTTATATAACGGAAAACTAGTCTTTTACTTAGTGTAAGTCGACACTTGGATACAATTCCCTTTGGCCTTGTCTAGGCAGTCTTTTGATATATGTTGGATACAGTTGCTTCTCTTTCTCGAGTCTTGGTTAGACACAGTGATTTACTACTTTTCTTTACGACGAGTCAAATGTGGAATTTTGAAAGAAAAGGAAATGTTTTATTTATACTGAGATCCATTGCATTGCATAGTTTACATTCCTTGCATTGTCATATACTTGTACCCAATATTATAGACGGTAGGAGATAGATTATCTCTACCAGGCGGTGGTGCTTGACCCTCTACTTTTGTAGGGTCTCTTGCACTTTACTTGGAGCATTTGGACCATTCACAGGCCATAGTGACTATAGTGGACTATAGTGATAGGTTGCTTTCTTTTCAGTTCTGTACTGTCCTTTCTTTTCTGTTGGTCGCGTTGTACGGGATTATCATATAAAATCCCATTTTGGCCCTTTCTCTTTTAGTTGATGCATTGTTGTACAAGGTTATGTTTAAAACCCTATTCGCATCATTTACCTGTATTTCATTTCAAGTAAGCATGTAATGTAATAAATAAACGTGATGAGCAGTGTGTGTGTGTGTGTGTGTGGTAGATAGTACCTTACCCCTTATGTTGTATACTCTTACCTATTTAACACTTCTCAAAAAAAATATGTCTCAAAATTTGGGAGTGTTACAGTTGGTATCAGAACACTAGTCCCGATTTACCTCGGACTTGGGTGAGACTTTTAGTATCAATGAGTGCATCGTTTATTTTGTGTAGCTCTGAGGGATTGCATTTAGGGTGCATGGCATGTGTATCTAAGCATTGAATGTGTGTGCATTGCATGGATCTCATAAAACAACAAGTTTTTATAACTCGAAATAATAAAATGGTTTGAAAATTCATAGTGTCTACTTCTTCGAGTTGGTCTTGTTGTTGTTCTTTTGGGATTTTGTGTAAAATCATGTCTCTGTTGAGGTGACGTTTGGGCCTATCTTGGCATTTGGTAGAGGATCCTGTCGATATTGGACTTGTGTGTTCCTGTTACATCCTCTTGTTGATAGTGTTGTCACCTACTCTGTCGTGGTAAACCGTTTCGAGTTCCTAGTTCTTAGAACGCGAATGAGTTCCTTCGTTGGCTCTTGTGATGATTTGGCTTCTTGTTCCTCGATATCAGTCGTTGATGGTTGCAGTTATGGCTTGTCGAGTCTATCCCTTTGTAGGAAGCGAATCTTCGTTGTCGTCGTCGTGGCTTTTGAGCCTATCTCTTGCAGCGGATGATGGATTTTATTTCGGTTTGTCGATGGATTCTCATTTGCTCTCCTAGTGAGAATGGAAATTCCGCGTGCGATTGGTTAACCGTCTCTTGAGTTCTCTCTCTTATGATCCCGGATGAACTCCTCGTGCAATATTCCTTATAGAGGAATGTCGTTCTTCTTGACGTTGATGATTGGATAATCATTCTTTGTGGCTGGAAAATGATAAGTGCTCTTGCGAGTGAGCCTCGAATTCTATTTCTCTTATGGACGTGATCTCTGGAGTTTGTCGTTTGCCCTGTTGGCTCCGACTATTTCTTGGTGGTCGAGTTTTGACTCCCATTCCAGTTGCGTGGTTGGCTTCTTGTTCGATAGCCTGGTTGTTGGTGGTTGTTCGCTCTTGGGATTGATTTGATCTCCCTGTCTCGTTTCGTTTCTTGTGTAAGTTGTGGAATCTCAGAATGACCTTAGTTGTGGGATTGCGACTAGTGGTTGCTCTTGGTGTGTTAGCACTTGGTGATTTAGTGGTTGTGACTTTCTTGGGAAGTGATAATATCTCGATGTGATAGGGCCTCGTGGTGGCAGAAATGGTGTATGATTCGCTTGGGATGTGAAATGTCCTTGGGATAGTAGGTTCTTTTGCAGATTAGTGTCAGTGGTTGATGTGAGTTGTGTTATGCCCTTACTCGATGTTTTGGAGTGAAAGCGCGTGTATGACTACCTTGTGGTTTCCTTGGAAGTGACATTTGGGTTTCTTACCTAGTTAGATGATAATGTGGAGAGTAAGTGATTTTGGATCAAGAGGTAGAAGTGTAGTGACCTTGTTTAGTGACTTGGAGTTTAGAATGCAGAGTTGGTTGAAGTCATTATTTTGGTAGAGATAAATGGTTTGGGTTGATGACCTGAGGTGTCACGTGCCTTGCGTGATATTTGGAGACGAGATTAGAGTTTGCTTTCTCATTTGGACATAAGGTTGTAGGAGGTGAATCTTGGCTTGGGTGCTTCTGTCGCTTCATCTTGGTTGTAGAGTATTGTTCGTCGTATGCCCCTATTTGGCATGTCGGTGTCCTTCCTGTTCAACCCTTGCGGGATCGGTGAGTGGATACCGTTCCTTGGTTGTTCATTGTCCCTTCTACTCTCTTGGATCAATGTACTTTACCGATGGTCGCTACCACCACTGTTGGAAATATTGTCGTGTGCGCTTGTGTCGTATCCTAGTTGTCGATAGGATTCCTTGTTCTTTGGTGGTGTGCTATTAACTTCTCGTGGTTCTCGTTGCGGCGCTTGTCGGAGTGGTAAAGCGTTTTCTATCTTGTGTGTGTAGAGAATCACCTACCTCGTAATGCTTGTTTTCGAAAATCGTCTCTTTGTCTCGTACCCCTTTGTCTTGCGGGTTGCCTTTGTGCATTTGTTCTCGTTCATCGTATCTTCGTGCGAATCCAACTTGTTATCATATCTGTTGGCACCGTGTCCATTTGCGCTTGGACACTTCTGTTCTGTGATGTTGTCTCCCTTTGGAGCCCTGTTTGAGAGTGTGTTGTGGGTTTGGATTGTGGTTGGTGTGATCAGTGAGATGAAGTTACTTTTGTTTCATGCAGCTGTGTTGCGAGTGTTGGGGTAGAATGTGTGTGTTTCTTTGAAGTCGACTGCACCGACTTGAATTGTGGTGATGTTTGACGTGACAGGTGTACGTAGTCCGTGTCATGTAGTGTAGGACTGGCCATGAAGGATTGTTTTGAGAAGGTGACTGGCCAGCACATCTCAAATCAAACTTCTTAGTCATTCTGGAACCGCTCTAGGTGTGTGTGGGTTGGCTTGTGAGATTTTGGTTGTCGGGTTCTTCTTTCGATGGCATTGTGGTTGTTTGGGGTGATTCGGGTGGCACAGTTGTTGTGTGATCATCCCTTGTAGTTCGTCCTGCATTCAAATCCTCACCCATGTCGGTTGAAGTGTTGCTATCTTGTTCGGAAAATCTATCACCGAGAGTGTTTCATGCGTTTGCGGTATTGAAGTTGCTGTGAATATTCTGGCGGTGGTTGAAAATCAATTCTTCGCTCTTCATAAATTCCAGAAAATATCTTGGAGAAATTGGAGTATCCGTACCGTATCCGCGTATCGGTACCGTATCAGTGTATTCTAGGTATGTCTTAGGTGTTGCGGCATATCCTAGGAGTACCCATGGTGTATCGGCGTATCCTAGGAGTACCCATGGTGTATCGGCGTATCCTAACCGTACCGGCATATCCGTACCATATCCCCTCGTGTCCTTGGCGTTTCGGCACTCGGAAATTCTCCCGGTATGTCCACGTTGTGTTATGGCATGTTCTAGAATCTTGTAGAATTTTTTCGAAATTTTTCGGGGCGATATTCTTGTAGTTTCACATCCGTATCGTGTTTCTTGTTCGAAACTGGCGTTTCTAGCTTGTTTGATCGGTTTGAGAACTTATGGTTGTGCGAAAACCATTTCCTTGGACGTTTGTATCTCGCTCGAGGACGTTTTCCTTTTGCTTACGTTCGGTTCTTTATTGACGTTCCTTGCATTACAAAGTGTTTCGCGTGTTGCGACGTGTTGCGCGTTTAAGGAAGTTGGTGGTTCGTTCGGTTTGCGATTGTTGTTAGGCGTTGTTTTGGGAGAAACTATTGTCGATTGTGGACCTCTTTTGGTGTGTTTTGTTCGTTGGCGGAGTTGTTTCGGTTGAAAACTTCTTTGTTGTTGGTGGTGGTTCTTTTTGCAAACCATTCAAGTGTTTGGTGCTTCGGGCGGCATTCTCCTCGCGGTGTTGTGATTCGACTCTTTACTCTAGAAATTTCGAGGATGAAATTCTTGTAAGGAGGGTAGTTTGTCACACTCCGGAAATTTTAATTAATTTCCATCGTTCAATAAATCGAAAATCCTTAATCGCATTTTAATATATCGATCTGATCCGTTCTTCAAATCAGATTTCTTTGTTCATGGATGTCGTAGAGAATTCGATTACGATTACAACGCAGCTTGAATCGTCTCAATCGGAGTCCGGACGAAAAAGTTATGACCAAAATACTCACGGAAATTTCATCCTTTCAACTCAGTGAAAATTTACTCTTGTCGACCGGTACACCATATTGCGTCGACCGGTCGACACTTTACAGTGAGGCATTCGAATAAGCCTCGACTGGTACAACAAATTGCGTGTACCGGTTGTGAAGGCCATTTTTCCTGCGCTAAGGGATTTAATGAAGGGCAGTTTGGTACATTCGTTGGGGGTCCTATATAACATATTGGTCCGACTTTTAGGGGTTTTCTTCCCCATTTGCAACCCTAGGTCTCTCTCTCTCTACCTCCCTCTCTCACCCTCTCTCACTTCTCTCTTCCATCTCTTTCAATCCATTGAGAATCAAAGAAAATGCGAAGTTTTAACGGTGTTCCCCGTGCTCTCCTCTCCGTAGTGATGTATTCGGATCGTCTCGAATCGGTAAGTGTTTTTCCTCCTCCCAAAGACACTCTCTCTTGATTTCTTGGAGTTTGGTTACCCATTCAATGTTTTGGTCTTAGTGAACGTTATAGAGTATTGCGAGAGCTTTGCGGTGGCGACCATGGAGATTTTCCGGCGAGGTTCACCGGCAAGGTTTTCCGGCGAGGTCACCGGAGCTCCGACGAGGTAGAGTTTATTATCCCTCTCGTTTGTACTATTGGTGATGTACTTCCTTTCTCGTTCGTTTTTATGAAATACCGTCAAGTTTCATATATTCGTAAAATTGGTATCAAAGTGTTGTCGTTCACTAAAATTGGTCGCGTTAAGTTTTGTCTAGGGTCGTTGCATTCCCCCTAGGTTGTTGGTTGGTCGATTTCTAGTTCGATTGTGAAAAATCCCAATTCTTGTGAAAAATCTATCGTTGTCGTTTTATAAAATCAAATTGGGGATACTTGGCTTGTTTTGGACACCCTCGGATGGTGTGTGGGTCAAATGGTATTTTGACACGTTTCGTGGAAAATCGAACTAGTGGAATGTTTTGTGAAAGAACGACATGTTTTGTGAAACGAACGGAAATGTTTTGGAAATGGACGTTTTGTGAATAAACGGAAATGTTTTGGAAATGGACGTTTTGCGAATAAACGGAAATGTTTTGGAAATAATGGAAAGGAAAGTCACATTTTGAGTTGGTACGTTGACTAGGAGGTTGTTTGCCCTAAGTCACACGGAATGATGGTGCGAAGTGATAAAATGTGACACATGACTCTTTACGAGGAAACGGTTGACTCTATACGAGGATTGGAAAGTTGGAAATTGTTGTGGGGAATGGTATAGTGGGATTGGCCCATAGACTCTTCGGAGGATTTAAATTGTATCAAGTGCTTGAAAATTCAGGTTGAGGCCTTGGGATGTACCGAACGGGGTCTCCCACGACATTGCGCAATGGGGGTAGTACCAAACCCTCCCGGCGGACGGGGAATCGGGGAATAGACGTGTAAGGGTTGACGAGCCCTTATGACGGAATATTGATGCACTTATGTAATATTTGTTCGATGTTAAGAACACTTGGATATTGGCCTTGCTCCTACTAGAAGGCACGAGAATGGAATACACATGACACTTGGAATATAATGTGAATTGAAAAATGTTTATATAACAGAAAACTAGTCTTTTACTTAGTGTGAGTCGACACTTGAATACAATTCCCTTTGACCTTGTCTATGCAGTCTTTTGATATATGTTGGATACAGTTGCTTCTCTTTCTCGAGTCTTGGTTAGACACAGTGGTTTACTACTTTTCTTTACGACGAGTCAAATGTGGAATTTTGAAAGAAAAGGAAATGTTTTATTTATACTGAGATCCATTGCATTGCATATTTTACATTCCTTGCATTGTCATAAACTTGTACCCAATATTATAGATGGTAGGAGATAGATTATCTCTACCAGGCGGTGGTGCCTGACCCTCTACTTTTATAGGATCTCTTGCACTTTACTTGGAGCAGTTGGATCATTCACAGGCCGCAATGACTATAGTGGACTGTAGTGATAGGTTGCTTTCTTTTAAGTTCTGTACTTTCCTTTCTTTTCTGTTAGCCGCGTTGTACGGGATTATCATATAAAATCCTATTTTTGCCCTTTCTCTTTTAGTTGATGCACTGTTGTACAGGGTTATGTTTAAAACCATATTCGCATCATTTACCTGTATTTCATTTCAAGTAAGCATGTAATGTAATACATAAATGTGATGAGCAGTGTGTGTGTGTGTGGTAGATAGTACCTTACCCCTTATGTTGTATACTCGTACCTATTTAACACTTCTAAAAAATATGTCTCAAAATTTGGGAGTGTTACAAATATATAATGAATTAAATCATTATCCATTAAGCATTTAATCATAAAATGACATACTATAATTTTGTGAAAAGGTAGTCATGTCACACTAACCAATTGTGACTAGATTTAATTAATCTAATCCCTATAAAGTGAGCATTGATTAAATCATAATAACATGGATAATTTAATTC
>NMUG010007971.1:0-11843 GCA_002855965.1 Monotropa hypopitys | reverse complement strand
ATGAGATCACAATGGCAATGCAAAGGTGTAACTGTGCGAAGGCTCCGGGGCCAGATGGTTTCAATTTTGCCTTCATATCTAAGGTTTGGGACGTCATCAAAGGTAAGGTCTTGCAATTTTTCAATGAGTTTCATGCTAGTGGGAAGATGCCAAGAGGGCTTAACTCAACATTTGTAGCCCTTCTTCCAAAGGTTCCTAGTCCCCAATCCTTTGCAGATTATAGGCCAATTAGCATGGTGGGGTGCATTTACAAAATTTTGGCAAAGGTATCAAGTGAGAGGCTTCAATCAGTTATGCCTTCCCTTATCAGTGAGGCCCAATCAGCATATGTTGGAGGAAGGCAAATCACTGATGGTATTTTAATCACAAATGAGATTATCAACATGTGGAAAGTCAAAAAAGAGGTGGGAGTTATAATCAAAATTGATTTTCAGAGGGCGTATGATAACATTAACTGGGAATTCTTTTTATTAAATTTCAAAAAAATGGGTTTTGGTGCTAAATGGATTTCATGGATTAGAGAATGCATATCTTCGACTGGGCTAAGTCTTCTCATCAATGGTTCTCCTTCTGATCAAGTGAATCCTCAGAAAGGAATAAAGCAGGGGGATCCACTCTCTCCTCTCTTATTTAATGTGGCAGTTGAAGGCTTGTGCATCTTACTAGACAGGGCAAAAGAGGCAGGCTTAATCAAGGGCATTGGCACGGGTGATTCTGGTCTCAATATATCTCATCTACAGTTTGCGGATGATACAGTGCTATTCTGCAACAATGATGCCGAAGAGATTATCAATGTCAAACGTATTCTAAGGTGCTTCAAAATCATCTCTGGCCTAAACATTAACTATTCTAAAACTGTGTTGATTACTGCAAGAAAAGTTGGGAGCAATTCTGAGCAATTGGCTGAAATCATGGGATGTATCCCTGGATCTCTACCTCTCAAGTATCTAGGCATTCCAATTGGGGCAAGTCCTAGGAGAATCGCAACATGGAAGCCTATAGTACAGAGAATCAAGCAGAGATTAGCAAATGGAAAGGAAGTCTATTATCTAAGGCGGGAAGGCTAGAGCTCATCAAATCTACATTGGCATGCCTACCTATCTATTTTATGGCTCTCTTTAAAATCCCAATGCAGGTGGCTAATGAAATTGAGAAGTTACAAAGGCAATTTTTATGGGGAGGTAGAGGCTCAACAAGAAAGCTACATTTGGTCAAGTGGAGTAAGCTCAAGAAACCAAAAGAGAAGGGAGGTTTGGGAATCAAATGCATAGTTTCTCAAAATAGGGCTTTGATCATTAAATGGTGGTGGAGATACCACACCAGTAGAAATGCTATTTGGGTAAAAATCCTAGATTCCATCTACCCCTATAACAACCTAAAGTGGCCTATTCTGTCGGGGAATAATATGTCATCCAGAGTCTGGATTGACATTTGCTCAATCCTAAATGATAGCCCATCAACCATGAATGCTGTGTCTCAAGGCGTAAGGTGGAAGGTAAAGTCAGGAAAATCAGTAAGTTTTGGCATCATCCTTGGCTTGCAGAAGCAAAGCTTATGGAGGCATTTCCAAGGCTGTACAGTATTGCCATAGCCAAGGAGGTCTCTCTATTCTATGTCCATTCTCTAATTATAACGAATCAAGATTCATAGTTGTTTAGAAGGAGGCTATTTCAGTGGGAGGAGAATGACTGGGCCAGGATAAAAGCTGCAGCAGAAGAGACTATAATAAACGTGGAAGGTAACGATGAAATCTATTGGAAATGGTCTTTAGATGGAAAATTCACAGTATCGAGCATGTATAATTTATGTGAGCAAACAGTCCAGATGAGGAAATCCAGCCTAGCAAGGGTGTGGAGTAACTTTGCTCCATCGAAGATACAACTATTTGGTTGGCTCGCAATACAGGGAGCAATAGAAACTAAAGATGTTTTGTTACACAGGAACATCTGTTCAAACCAAATTAATGCTAGCCAGTGCATATTATGTTGTCAAAGTGATGAAAATTCAAACCATCTCCTTCTAACGTGTAATGTAAGTTGGGCTGTGTGGTCAAGAGTACCGAATAGCTGGGGGCTGAACTGGGTTCAACCAAAATCACTAAAAGAATGCTTCGATTGGTGGTGGCATTCTCACCTCAAAGGGCAGGCAATGCAGCTCTTGAAGATCTTCTTTTACTCAATAATCTGGTCGCTGTGGCTTGCGAGGAATGATGCGATCTTCAATGGCTCTGAGGTCTGCATTCAATCAATCCACAATCTGGTAGATATGTGTGCTGCTTTCGGGGGAAACTTTTGTTAGACCTACAATTTTACTCTCAGAATGACATAATCAGTAATCTTCAAGGAATGATCGAAGTGCTAAACAACAAGCGCAGAAGAAAGTCGTCCACAATAAGGGTACCTGAGTAGTCAGCAGAGAAGCTTCGTGAGGCAGATGTCTGAGTGGCGCACCAGTGGGAGATCTCTCGCCTACAAGAAGGAGAGTGTGCCGAAGTTCCTAAATATGGAGCCGTGTCTTCTGGGGTGAAGCACATTGAAGCGGGTCAGAGTTCTTCCTGAATGAAAGTGCTCCTTGATGTCGTTGTTAGGGCATCTTCAAGTTGTGGAAAGGCAGAAGTTTCTGAGATCGTTTGCAGAGCTGTGTGTTGGCGAGATTCACCATCAACGATGTCGTCTCCTCCTGTACCACACATCATATGCTTGTGGTGGTTCGTGGAATTAAGGCGGGTTGGTGAGAGCAAAAGTACAAGGATGAGAGTTATGCTCAATTATTGAGAACAGCTGGAGTCAGAAGGCTTTTGATATATGGCGATAGAAATATTTAGTGGTGGTAAGTGTTTGTCTAAAGAGTTTGAAGTGGGAGTCACATTTTGGTGTGATTTCGTTTATTTGTTGTATTCTTGTAAATCCAAAAATCAATAAAATTCTCTCTCCAAAAACAAAAGATGAGGGGGGACAATGGCGGGGTGGGGCCATCCGAAAGAGTTTCCGGATCTGATCATCCCTATACATACCTAGAATATGTAGCTGGGAGGGATAGGCTGGGTGACTCTTTCCGAGAGAAGTATAGTGTTCCCTCAGATGTGTCAATCACCCTATTGGACGGTGTTGATCTGCCTAACTTTTCCTCTGACCATGTAACCGTCCCTTTGATAGCAATCGCCGAAGGGGCTCCAGTTCCCTGTAGATACTTTCATCTGAGATGTCCTTTATTCCTTTGACCTAAAACCACTTCAGCTGTTAGTAAACTCATATAGAATAATTGGTTGTGTCCGCGAGCTTAGTCGGACCAAAACCTTCTCCTTTGAGTATTCTGACCTTTTTGTCCTTTTTATCATGTCCCATAACAAGCGGTCCTAATGGTATTTTTAAGCATCCGGACCAGTGTGGGGGACCTATTCTCCAGGATATCGGACTTGGAGAAGTTGGCTAATGTGTATGTAATAGCTTCTGGCAATTATAACACGCTGGTAAACAACTCTGAGCCCCTGTCGACGGCCTTCGATTCCCCTGGTAAGGCTAATTTACTACTTCTGTCTTCACTGTTTATTTTGGCCAACTGATAACTGTTGATCTTGTCTTGTAGCTCTTTCTAAGGTCACCCTTCGGCTAAAGAGGAAGGCAACACATAAGAACATCGACGCGTCCCTCCCTGTGACCGATTGGGATGCCTTAACGTTCCTCGGATACAGACCAACTTACTTCTCCTTGCTAGAGGATAATAGAAAGAGGCAATGAAGGCGAGCGGCTATTGTTTTTTTTTTTGAAAAGGCAATTAAGTATATTAAACTAAATAGAGGGACCGTTACAAAGCACTGGCCAGCACTAAAACCAAACAAGCAACCAAAACTCACCTAACTATCTAGCAATCGCAATAAGTAGCCATAAAGAAGGAGAATGGCAACCCAACCAAAATTACTGAGAAAAGACCCCAGAAGAGAAAACTACAAGCAAAGCAAAGAAGCAAATGAGCAATTGCTGCGATACTCTTCAGCTAACTACCAGCAACTGCTACCCAGTCTAGCGCCTCAATTCAACATCCATCAATCTTGCCTTCTGCCAATGAGTTCATCCAAGAAGTAGCCAAAACAGACGATTGAATGTAGATATCCACCGTCGATTGATGAGCTCCCTTGAATATCTTCGCATTCCGGGCAGACCACAGCCCCTAGATCACAGCCCCAAAGCTAATGAGCCAACCCTCCTTTTGCTCCTCTGAGATCTGAAGATCTACCCAGCTGTTGAAGAAACAATCCAAACTCCTCGGCATCACCCAGCTCACTCCCCAAACCGATAACACCTTACACCAGATCTAATAAGCCACAACACAACTAACCAGAAGATGGTCTATGGATTCATCGCATAACTCACACAGGGCACATTTCAAGTTCAGAACCCCAACAGGCACTATGTTTCTCCTAGAGAGGATATCCGCTGTTGCAATTTCCCCCTGCAAGGCAAGCCACAAAAAGATTTGAACCTTTGGGGGAATCTTCAGCTTCTAGACTCTTAGAGAACCCACCAAAATTGATGGGTTAGACAAGGATTGGTTAATCAAAAATTTGTAGATAAGGTTTGCCGAGAACTTCTTAACCTCTGCGCAATCCCAAATCACCTCATCCGATCTACCCTGAACCAGAGAAAAAGAAAGAATTTTGGACCTCAGAGCTTCCCAGACCTCAATTTCTCTTGGTAGAAGTCTTCTCGAGAAGAGCTGATCCTGCGAGCTAGAGTTGATCAACGAGAAAGCTGTCGCGACTGAGATGTTCTTGGCTACCCACAACCTGTGAAGCCTTGGAAAGGAAGAGCTAAGTCGCCTATTCTCTAGCCACGGATGATTCCAGAAGTCGATTACATCCCCCGCAAAGATTTTCCATTTGAAACCTTGAGAAATAATAGATGAAGAATTGGGGATCGAACACAAGTTTGAGATCGCAGCCCAAAACGGAGAAGCTTTTGGACTGGAGGGGAGCTCAGGCCAAGAAAGGCAACTAACAGGTGGGTATAGGGCTTCAATTACTTGGACCCATTTTTCCTTTCTGTTAACTTGATATTTCCACCACCACTTAAGAAGCAATGCTTTATTTTGGAGTAAAATACGATGAATCCCAAGACCGCCCTTTTCTTTTGGTTTTGCCAAATGATCCCACTTCAGAAGGCTTATTCCCTTGAGACCCGATCTTCCTGACCAAAGAAAATCCCTCTGCAATTGTTCAATTTTTCTCGCAACCCCCTTAGGCATTAGGAGCATCTGCATATAGTAGAGAGGTAGGGATGCCATCGTAGACTTGATAAGGGTAAGCCTACCTGCTCTGGATAGGAGTTTTTGTCTCCAACCAGCCAATTTGCCACGAATCTTATCAATAATAGGCTTCCAAGTCTGAATTCTCCTTGGGTTTGACCCGAGGGGGAGCCCCAGATATTTAGAAGGAAGGTAACCAGTTTTGCAACCAAAATCTTTAGCCCTTTGATGAACAAAGTTTATTTTGTCACCAGGCATGCACAAGTGTGATTTGGCAAAATTAATTTTCAGCCCAGAAATAATCCTGAAACACCTCAGAAGTCTCTTAATATTTGCAAGCTCAGTCATATCGTTGTTGGAAAATAAAATCACGTCATCCGCAAATTGCAGAATTGAGAGAACCAAACCATTAGGTCCTAGAGATACTCCTTTTATTATGCCCTGATCAATAGCCCTCTGGAAAATAATACTAAGGCCTTCCGCCACAATTAGGAAGAGAAAGGGTGATAGTGGGTCGCCTTGACGAAGACCCTTTTCTGGGGTGGATTGGGAGCAGGGTGACCCGTTAATGAGGATAGACAATCTGGTAGAAGAGATGCATGCCTTAATCCATGATCTCCATCTTGATCCGAAGCCAAAGCCCTCCATCAAGCTGTCTAGGAATAGCCAATTAACGTTATCGAATGCCCTGTGAAAGTCGAGTTTAATGATCACCCCACCTGACTTCTCAACCTTCCACTTGTGGACCACTTCATTGGTGATCAGAGCACCATCTAGAATGCTTCTACCCTTGATAAAAGCTGATTGGCAAGAACTTATAATAGAAGGGATAACTTTTTTTAATCTTTCGCATAACACTTTTGCTAAGATCTTATAAATACAGCCTATCAAGCTGATAGGACGATATTCACCGAAGCCAGAGGGGTTAGAAACTTTGGGGATTAAGGCAATGAAAGAAGAGTTATGGCCCGCCACAGACTTGGGATTATCATAAAAATCTTCAGAAAACAACAGAATATCCTCTTTCAGAAAAGACCATGCCTCCTTAATAAAAGCAAAATTGAACTTGTCTGGTCCGGGGCTTTTGAGGCTGCTGCAGCTTTGCATTGCTGCATTAATCTCCTCCAATTCGAACTTGGACTGAAGAGCTTCCATTTGATCTGCCGACAGCATGTTGTGGAATGGACCATCTAAAGTAGGTCTTGCCTTAACTGATTCTGAAAATGATCTATCCAAGAACTGTCTGGCCTGCTCCTGAACTGTCTGTCCGGGGCGAGCGGCTATTGTTGAGGCCGAGGAGATGCCAAGGGGTGGATTTGCAGCTGATGACCTTTGATTGACTTTGGTATCCAAGGATGTTCCTGAGCCAACTACTACTGTTACGGTGTTGGCAGTGGAGATAGCCCCTCAAGTGGAGCCAATCGGAATATGCGGCACCATGGGGGCTCCAGCAGGGCCTCAGAAAGCAGAAAAGAAAGGCGCAAGAAGAGACGACTAGAAGTTCTTTCGGTGCCAGAGTAGTAGCTGCTGCAGACGCTGTCGCAGGATGGCATCTGGCTCTGATGGGGCTTGACAGAGCTCCAGGCCTACCATCCGCCAGAGCTCTTATAGACCCAATGGTCGGTCTCCCTTTTCTACGGCTTCTGGAAGCTCCGGGCAATGTAGAGGGCCTTCCCAGATCTATTGCCAACTAGCTACACTTTGGTTACTTAGCACTGGTCCAGGTACTTCCTCTTTCTGCTTCTCTATTTTGGATAATGCATAAGTTAGAATTTGTTGGTAATTTCGCAATCTTCCTTTCAGGCAACAGTCTTCTTCTTCACCTTCCATAACTACACCGTTGGCCTGCTCGAGGAGACCGAGCGACTGAGAGCCATGAACCGGGAACAGTCGGCCAAAAAGTGGCAGTTGAAGATGAGATGGAGAAGAGTGAGAAGGCCGGTGCCCTGAGAGTGGAGGAGCTGGAGGCAGCACTAAAGGCCAAAATGACAGTCGACAGAGAGTTCTTGGAGGCCGAGAAAACAGTCTGCAAGGAGCGCCTAGAGTCGGCAGTAAAGGAGGCTGATTCCAAGGCCTATAAGGAGCGCCATGGAGATGCCAGTGTAGACTACAAGGATCAGGTGAAGAAGATAGTGGAAGAGAAGCACGAGCTCAGCTACTGGGCTAGATTTTTGGAGGGACACGAGGTTGGGTATGGGCATGCTTTGAACGAATCCGACGTCGACGAAAACCATAATGCATGGCATTATTCGTCTGAGCCAGAATGTGTCATTCCAAGCCTTGCGAGAATATATGCGATCCATGGTGCCTCCGGAAGCAGGACTCCGGGAGTTGGTGCTGCCGATCAGTAGCTTCTACCAATGATAGCTCCTAGGTTTTTGTTTTGATTGCTTGCCTTTTATTTGTCACTGTACTACCTCACTCTTTGTAATTGAAATACTTTCGATTGGTTTTTTGGCATCGTTTTCTCATTTTTTTTGTACTCTCCGACCCCTTTGAATGTATGAAGATTGGCCAAAGGCCTCTTATCCTTTGTTTCTGGAGGCCAACCCATGGGATTGTGATGGAGAATTACAGACTGTCTGGTCGAAGGCTTGGCTATTTGTTAGCCAAAGGCTTGGCCTTCCAAGATTGAGTTTGCTTTGACCAGAGGAATGGTGGATTTTCATCCTGAGGCTTGGACTTTAAAGATAGATTCTGCCTTAACCAGATCCCTAGTCGATTTTCATCCTGAGGCTTGGCCAAGGATGACCCAATGAGGGCTAGATGTTACAACCGAAGTCTTGGGTGGTGACAAACAGAGGCATGGACATTGTGATGAAATTTATCCTTGACCATAGGCCTGGTGGATTTTTATGCTGAGGCTTGGCCAAGCACAGACCAATGACGGCTAGATGTCGGGACCGAAGTCTTAGCTGATGACAACCGGAGGCCTAGCCATTGTGATGAAAGTTGTCCTTGATCGGAGGCATGGTGGATTTTCATTCTAAGGCTTGTCTATGGAGGACCCAATGAGGGCTAGATGTCGGGACCAAAGGCTTGACTGATGACAACTGGAGGCCTAGCCATTATGATGAAAGTTATCCTTGACCGGAGGCCTGGTGGATTTTTATCCTGAGGCTTGGCCAAGGACAACCCAATGAGGGCTAGATGTTAGGACTGAAGGCTTAGTTGATGACAACTAGAGGCCTAGCCATTGTGACGAAAGCTATCCTTGACTGGAGGACTGGTGGATTTTCATCCTGAGGCTTGGCCAAGGACAACCCAATGATGGATAGATGTCGGGACTGAAGGCTTGGTTGATGACAACCAAAACCTTGGCCAATGTGATGAAAATTTTCCTTGACCAGAGTCCTGGTGGATTTTTATCCTGAGGCTTGGCCAAGGATGACCCAACGAGGGCTAGATGTCGGGATCGAAGGCTTGGCTGATGACAACCTGAGGCCTTGACATTGTGGCAAAAGTTGTCCTTGACCAAAGGCCTAGTGGATTTTCATCTTGAGGCTTGGCCAAGGATGACCCAATGAGGGCTAGATGTCAGGACTGAAGGCTTACTTGATAGAAACTGGAGGCCTGGCCATTGTGACAAAAGTTGTCCTTGACCGGAGGCCTAGTGGATTTTCATTTTAAGGATTGGCCAAGGAGCGATCCCTAATGAGGGCATGATGTCGCGTTAGTTGTTTGTAGAAGATGGATCCATCGATTTAGAAAGTGTGTGCATTGCCATTTGATCTGGAGTGTACAACTTGTATTTTAGTGGTAGTATTTTCTAAGATTATGGGCATTCTATGGCTTGCCGATAGGTGTTCCGTCCATCTCTTCAAGTTTGTAAGCCATTTGCCGATGACCTTGGTAACCCTGAATGGACCTTCCCAGTTGGGCATTATCTTTTGCTTTTTATTTTGAGGACAACCTTTCGGAGCACTAGCTCGTCCGGTTTGAACACTCGGATACGGACATTTTTATTGAAGCCCCTAGCCACCTATTATTGGTAGGAGGCCAATTTGATCCTGGCGGACTCCCTTCTTCCTACTGCAAGATCCAGATCGGCAGGGTAGCATCATTCATTGGCTGGTCTAAATGCTCTATCCAGATGGTTGGAAATCCTGCATGTACTGGGATGACAGCCTCTACACTGAAGGACATAGAGTAGAGGGTCTGACCTATTAACCGGCGCAGAGTGGTTCGATAGGCCCATAGGACATGTGAGAGCTCTTTCTCTCATTTCCCCTTCTTTGACTCCAGTCTTCTTTTGAGTCCTGCAGAGATGGTCTTTTTTGAAGCTTCAGCCTGACCATTGCACTATGGATAGTAAAGGGTGGAGCTAAAGAACTTGATGCCGAGCTCCTCACATATGTTGCAGATGAGGTCGCCGACGAATTGAGGGCCATTGTCAGACACTATTGTATATAATATGCTGAACCTGGATATGACGTTCTTCTATATGAAGCGCTTTATGTCGGTAGCTATGATGGTAATGAGTGGGTTGGCGTCAATCCACTTGGTGAAATAATATGTTGCAGTGATAAGGAATTTGAACCCACCGAGAACTTTTGGTAGCTTGCCGATGATGTCAATTCCCCACTGAAAAAATGGCCAAGGGCTAGTGACCGGTTGAAGATCCTCAGTCGGACAATGAATTTCCGGAGCGAAGAGATGACATTTGTGGCATGACCGAATGTAGTCTTTAGCATCCTTTCGCATTTTGGCCACCAGTATCCTTGGGTGATTTCGCAATGGGCTAGTTATCTCTCACCAGAGTGGCATCCCCCGCTACCGGAGTGTAACTCTTAGAGGATCTCATGGACCTAGTTTGGATGTAGGTAGAGCAAGTAAGGTCTGGTTTTGGACCATCGATAGAGGCCCTCCGTTGGGGACAACCAGAAGTTGGCTGCCTTGCAATGGACACGATAGGCCTCTCGATGATCCTCTGACAATGTGTCACTCTTCAAGAAGACAAGAATTTCGTCCATCCAGCTTGGTCTGTCAAAGCTGCTATTTACCTCTTGGCTGATGGGCTCGAAGCTGGGTCTGGGGATGGTGCCGAAATAAATGGTCCAAAAACCGGATGTGGATCAAGTTGAGGCGAGTTTTGCGAGTACATCAACATGAGAGTTCCGCTCCCTAGAGATTTGCTCTATTCAGAAGGCCTTGAATTTCTGAACTTTATTGAGGGCGGGGCTGAGGTATTTGAGCATCTTGTCATCCCTGGTGCCATACTCTCTAGTCAATTGGTTGACGACGAGCTGAGAGTCATTGTAAATGAATAGTTCATCCACCCTAATGTGATTGGCAAGGCGTAATCCGGATATGATAGTTTCATATTTGTCCTCGTTGTTGGATGTCGAATATTCAATAGACAATGCATTCTCATGTATGATGCCCTCTGGAAAGGCAAGGACTATGCCCGTGCCAGAGCCCCTGTTGTTTGAAGCATCACCAATATACAACTTCCAAGTGTGACTGTAGAATAGTTTCCATGGATCTGTCATACGCTGAGTAGATGGTACTGGGACATGCTATGGTAGAGCAGTGGAACAAGAGGCAGTCGACTGATTGAGGTCTTTGGTTGACTGATCCATTTGAGACTCTTGGGGGGTTACCCCAGGGGAGAACTCAACAACGAAGTCGACCAAGACCTAAGCTTTGATGGCCATTGTGAGTTGATATTTAATGTCGAAATTTGCAAGTTCGACAACCCACTTGGAGATTCAGTTTGACAAGTCGGCTTTCCGGAGGACTGTCTTGAGTGGGTGCTCCGTTAACACTACAATGGTATGTTACTGGAAGTAAGGGAGAAACTTCCTACATGCGGAAATCAGAGCAAGTTTTTTAAGAGGCAAGTACCTGGTTTCAACAGAAAGTAATGTTTTTTTAATGCAATAGAACAGCTAGTGCTCCTTTCCTTCTGCTCGGCAAAGAACAGAGCTCATAAGATGTTGAGAGATGGAAAGATAGAGCAAGAGAGACTCGAAGCCCTTTGGTGTAACCAATACCGGAGGGCTGGATATGTACTCCTTTAACTGTTGGAGGGCTCTGTCATACTCCTCCGTCTATTTGTAGCTGCACCGACTCGTCTTGATTACTTGAAAAAAATGATCGGCAAAGGTCGAATGACCGACTAATAAATTTTCTCAAGGCCGTTGCCATCCCAGTCAGCCATTGAAATTCTTTGATGGTTGATGGAGGCCTCAGGTTAGAGACTATTGTGACCTGGGATAAGTACACTTTAATCCCTTGTCTAGTTACAAGGTAGCCGAGGAACATGACGGACCCAACATCGAAGTTGCACGTTTCGGCATTCAATCAGAGCTTGTGCCTTTTGAGAATATTAAAGACTTCTGCAGGATACCAGATGTGATTAGATGGAAGCTTTCTTTTGATGATCGTATCATTGACGTAGGCCTCTATGGTGTCTAGGATTTGTCTAGAGAACATCCAGGAGACTATCTGCTAACATGTGGCTGTTGTATTTTTTTAAACCAAAGGGAATGACCCGGTAGCAGAAGACCTTTTGGGGGTTATGAAAGTTGCCTTCTCTATGTCTTCTTTGGCCATGGAGATTTGGTGATAGCCTCTGTATGCATCCATGAAGTTGAGTC
>NMUG010007970.1:0-11843 GCA_002855965.1 Monotropa hypopitys | reverse complement strand
CCAAAAATTGGGCCTCAAAGACCTACTTTAATTTGCTCAAAACCATAAATTTTCTACATAGATCTAGAAAAGAGTCCCTAAACGTGATTAGGGAAAAACCCTTAATCTGGGACTAATGAAATTAAAATTCTAAAAACATGAGATTTACCTCTAGGATGTTGTGAACAAGATTAAAGAAGAGAGTTTCTTCAAACAACTTCAATCTATGCCTTGAATTGCTTAATCTCCAATGTCTTCCTCCTTAATCCTCTCTAGCCTCCAACATAAGCACCTTAACCCTAATGGAGTATAACCTCCTTATACCCCACTAATGACAGATTTTATGGCCTAATTACCTCCTTGCCCTCCCTTATAAAGGCTTTATTACCCTTATGTGCCATCTTTTAAGTTAATATATATGTATGTGTATATTCTATAAGGGTTTGATTAAAATCCCTACTTTAATCCTTTAAATATTTTTACCCACACTACATATATTATTTTTCTATCTTCTTTTCTTTCATTTTTATTTTTAATCACTTAAAAAGAAAATATAAATCACTCTCCAATTTTTAATAAAAATGGATAATTGATTTTTAAAATATTAAAAAAAATAGGTACGATTATTACAGAGAGAGAGAAGTGGAAATATATAGAGAGAGTGATAGAACTTACATGTGTGTGAGAGAGAGAGAGAGAGAGTGAGGACTGAATTCTGGGCTCCAAAATACCCTCAATACGTACACAAAACATATATATATATATATATATGCCCCCACATAAAAATACCAAAATACCCTTAAAACCCTCTCAAAAATTGGCTCACGCAACAGTTGAACCGGTTCAGAAAAATGTTGCACCGGTGCAAACATGCTCTGCTCAGCTTTCACAAGTTGGCCCAAAGAATCGGTCATAACTTATTCGTCCGAACTCCGATTGATGCGATTCAAGTTGCATTGGATTCGTAATTAAATTCTCTATGACATTGATGAATAATATATTCACGTTCAGAAAATACTTAGGGATCATAATAGGCTTAAAAGACCCTCGGCACATTGCCGGAACAACCCAAGATAATACCAACTCACTACCAGGAACTCTAACTACTCCAACTCGATAATTCAACATCCATCGGACCCCCAACCTTCATCTATTACTATGAAAACTCATTTTCCAAGAATAGATCGATTATTCATTGATTATAAAAATACATTTTCATTTAAAATTTTCATTTGAAATTCTAGGTCGTGACATCTCATACCCCTTAAAGAAATTTCGTCTTTGAAATTGAGTAAGAAAAGAGAGGGGATGGGAAACCATACCACAGACTAACGAGACCAATGTATTCACTTCTCAAAAATTGAATCGGAATCAAAATTCACTTTCGCAACAAACTCCTCAAAAGTTGGATCACACGAAATGCACTAATATCTTCCGAAGGGATGCTTGGATTTGATGCGGTTGTTCGAACACGCAGTCGAACACAGGTACAACTTTGATTCAACTTCCAATGATTCATCCGCGATAGCCGCAATACAAGGGCATGCTCCATAACCCGCATGCTCACAAGCATGCCAAAAACAAAGGGATGCTTCCCAACACGATATAGATAAGTCGGTATGAAATTGATTTCATCGAGATAACAAAAAAATGAATAACTCTACAAGGGATAACCTCTTCAAGGGCCAAAATTTTCAAACCTCCTACTACGACTCTTATACAAACAAATATAGACAAATCGATTTCTACCGACATCAACACATTCTCTTTTTGATCTACAAACTCGCATATAAGTACTTCTCACGTTGTCATCTGCCACATGTCAACAATCGTACTACGGGTACACTGATACATGCGGATACGCTAAAGACACACCGACATGCCGAGGACATGCCAAGGACACGCCGACATGCCAAGGACACACCAAGGATACACCGTCATGGCAAGGACACGCCGAGGACACGCCGACATGGCAAGGACACGCCGATACATGATAGACATGCCGATATGCCAACACGCTTTAAGACCATTTGCACGAATGCTTGGCGAATTATAATTTGCGAGGATACGTCATCACACCAACACCCACAAACCAACCAAAAATAAATGCAATGCATGAATATGCTCTAAATTCTCGAGGCAAAGAATATACCAAGTCCAACATACACATCCTAGTGTGGTAACCATATGACCTTGGTGATTTATTTTGAGATGCCCCGGCTGGTAGAACTTCTCAAACCAATTCACCACGTTACACATGTATCAAATAACCAAGAAAGTACTCACACACCTACACATGTCAAAATGTCTAAGTGCCAAGCCCAAACAACATGGCATGTCACTAAACTCATACCAAGTCTAGCCTACAATATGCATTCGTACCCAACATTCCCACAGCCAAATAGATACATACATCTTAAGTCCAAGAACTTCGTGTCGACGATCAAGCAACGTTCAACACAAAAGCACAACGAACGAAAACAGCCATTTCTAATTCCACTAGAATCTCGCAACCAAAATTGGAACTACTAACATTCGAGCTAAGGATGCAATATTGATAGAGAGACAAGCACGGGAACACAACATCTTTCGAACATGGGAAATTTCTACTAAAATTAGGAGCGACACAAGATCGATAAACGTCACTCAACTAGAAGTTCGGAATGAAATGACACACTACATGGGTGATCTGCGATTTGGTATGTAACCCAAACAAAATACTATAAGGAACGTGAAAAATCCCACCACATACATCAAACAAGACGCAAGTCAAAGAAACGTCATCCAAGAATCAACAAGCCTTACACATATATTGAACGGAGTATAATTCAAATGGATGCTATCAAGGAGTCAACAAGCTCCGAAACGAGTTGCCAACAAGGTACAACAAAACACTAGATACAAAAGGACTCTGATTTGGTGCCAAGGATCGTCAACTGAAGAAATAATAACACATGGCCCACGGCCAATAGAACACAAGGCTTCCCAAATTTCCAAGACCTACTAGTTCACGGTCGATGAAACATATGGTACAAAAATCTGTATCGGATGGAACAATGACGGGGAAGTCAAAATCTCTTTCATCACTAGAGTTTCAACACCATGTAGTGGACACACCACATGCGCTCAAAACACGACTACCGAAGAGATGATCCATCAAGGAGAAAGAAAAGAAATAGTCGATACGAATCACATCAATCAAAGTCAACACCAACCAAGAAAAAAAGAGTCATAACACCACTCATAGAGATATGAAACCAACAACGCTTCACATATGCTCCCTCACGACACACCTCATCAACTGAGTCAAAGAAAGAGATTCCAATCGGCATAACACATAGGTGTCTACACAAGAACAGTCTACATCAGGGTCGGGATAGAACAATTGCACAAGTGACACCAAGCACTCAAAAGAATTTAACACTTACAACGGATTCACAAGAGCGAACTTCTAATCCGTGTCTAACCCAAAGAAAAAAATACCACAATGGTCCAATAAGTTGCTAGGCGATAAGGTACACACCAATAGGACTCATAACAAGGGACATGCCAAGCATCAAGGGTCTTACAACTCCTTACAAGTCAAAGGTTTGCACAAGAGGACCACCTATGCCGTCGAGCTAGGAACAATTCAAATAAACACATTTGTTCACGACACTCACGACATGACTCGTAACCATATAACTAACTCGAAAGGGGACAACCAATGCCATCCAATCAAGAAGACCCGAGTAAACACGAGAAGAACAAACAACACTCAAGAAGCATCCAAGCCTCCACATGAGTAGTAAACCCGAATTCTAACAAACGAACCTCTATGTCGAACTTCTCGCGACCAACCGTTCCAAATCAACACAAGGTAAGAATTCCAACATGGAGTAGCACGTCACATCCGAACTTAACTCCACGAACTAATGAATCACGGCATCTCTAAGCCTACAAAATCCAAAATGAGTGCAACTAATTCAATCTCGCGAAGAGATATGACCAATGGGTCATACCCTCTAAAGGAGAATACTAGAAAATCTCGGTAATGCCTCAAGATTTCTACTAAAATAGAAGATGAAACGCAACCTTGGATGGACCACAAAGCCCATTTTACCAACAACTACACAAGGGTTCACACCCCAACATGGAAGGTCAACCAAACTCTAAGACAAAAAGGGTTCCAAGGGACACCACAAATCACCAAACCAAAATGAGAGTCACCAAAATCCCAACACAATGTGCCAACAAGACTCAAGTTCTGCCTTACTAATAGTAAGACGAGGAATAACCACTACAACAATCCTCGAATACTTCCACAAATCTCATCTTACCACAAACCACAATCTCAACTCTAATGAAATAGAGGAGCCTAAGACCAAACAAAAACCACAAGGGATGTATCATGATCACTAAGAACGAGGACATAAGAGCACACAATCACCACAAGGCAACTAGACTTGCCACAAGAGAACAATACTCAACTTTTAAAGGATGGAAAAACTCAACATTCACAGAAGGAGACAAACATGCAAGATATCCCAAAGACACAAGGCCATAATGCGGTAGAGCACATCAGGCACACAGACATGATCGAAGAACAATGTAATGACCAAGAGAACCCATGGAGACTAAGTATCTCCCCACGGCTCCAAGGTATTCGAATCGAAAGCTCTGATACCAAGTTGTCACGCTCCGGATTTTCAAACCATTTTTTTGAAATACAGTTTAAATAATAAACAGGGGATATAACTACTTGCCATCCAGATACAGTTAGTTGAATTTCTAATTACATCACATAGTAGTACAAAGTATAAGTACAACAAATTACAAGAGCAGAAGAAGTAAAGTACAATATATGACTACAACTGCTACTGTGAACAGAAAGAACTACATGTACAAGAAAGGAACTATAACTAAAAACATTGTATCTACACTATACTGTACAAAGAAGCTACGGAAACTGAAGTAGCCGAGCCCAAGAAAATCTAGCAGCTGACTCTAACTCCAAGTCACCAAGTCCATCTAGCCATACAACACAGACTAAAAAAAGGAGAAAAAGGAGGGTCTGAGCAAACCACAGCTCAGTAAGAAAACCCCTAACTACTACCAAGCATGCACATATGGTGCGTGCCTACGTGTCCACAAATAAGTATACAAAACTATAAATAACACAAGGTGCACGTGAAGCAGACCTAACTCAAGTAACAATGGACATAGGCATATTACTAACAGGTTTGTACAACCAAACCTCAAACTGAGTAAGAGCAAGGAGTAAGACATCCTAGGTCCAACTGTAGCCAACTCTAGCACAACTCAACCAACCTTACCACTAAGGTAAACAACCCTAAGGATCTACCAAGGATCCCAAACTAACGCAATACCAAGATATCCAACCATACTCACTTCACGAACTTTACTAACTATCATTATCGCTAAGTATTGGATTTATATGCCATATTGAATATTTGAGGTATTTCCTTCTTTTCTATCTTTCTGTTTCACTTGCTTCACAACATGGATAATCCCCGGAATCCCTAGCCAAGTCCATTCTGGTTATCCTATCATCCTGGTTACATATTGCTGATCATTTCATAACTTGCACTAGGACTAAATCCAAGAATCCTCTCATAAGTCAATTCTCGATTTATCCTTTCATGTTCTTTTATCGTACTTGAGAATCGTTTCATATTTGATTGGGTTTGGCATAGTGGATTGTCGGCACACTATCCTTCCCGTCCATCATTCCCCAACTCGTTGGGAGGGCCAAGAGACCCCCATTGTGCACAATGTCATGGGTGGAGCGACCACCCAGGGAATCCCGTCATAAGTCCATTCCCGTATAAATATTCCAGCGTTTCCCAAAATTATTTGGGAGGGCCACGGTACCCTATGATTCCACGTTGTTAAGTATTTCTGTTTCACTAGGAATAAATCCAAGAATCCCCTCATAAGTCTATTCTTGATTTATCCTACCAATTTCTTTTACCGTCGATATCATGCCTAGCCAATGCCATTACCACACTATTCCATCTAGACCGTATGTTCTATGTCAATATATTCGACCATGTTTCTTTTTAAGTGATAGATTCAAGATTAGGTATGAGTAGCCCTCATGGGGCACATCCTCCGTATTTGACATTCCTTGGGTACGTTGGATCACATAGTTAACTTCTTCCAATTATAACTCAACCTTAGCCAAACCAAGTGAGACAATTAAACACATCGCTTTACATCGAACTTAGTGTTTCAAACCAACACTCCACCTTGACGACGCCAAGGGAAGGGACACAAATCATCCCCACATTATGATTCTTACTCAAGGCACCTAGGCGAGTCACGCATGCCCTTAATTTAATTCAATGGCAACTATAGACATTTTATCCACACATAAGTTATACGACCACATAACATCAATTTTCCTCAAAGGTCGACACAAGACTTCGCTTGGGAATTTCATCGAACACATGGGTGTCATGAAATCCCTAAGTCATCCAATGTTACCATGATTCTTCCTAGCATCCTTACGACCATAATGTGACTTCAAGACCCACTCGAGCATTTCATCAAACACAAGGTAATCACCTTATTCTAAGGTGAGACACAAACTCAAGTAATCCCAATTCAACTCTAGGACCCCATTAATTTGACTCATAAGCCCCTTGGGCATTATATCAAACACCTAGTGGGAACAAGATCACCACTTAATTCCTTGAATCTCTTAGACCTCTCCTAACCACACAGTCACAAGTATCCCACCGCAATGTAACCCTAGGTCACAAAATGCAATCTACACACTATGACTACCAAATCGAAACCTACGTACACACACACACATACTCAACAATAGTTAAGAATTTATCCACCGGAAGCCATTGAACCTCGAAATCCCTAGGTGAGGGATCCTTCATACCGACATGATCCGAGACTATAGATGCGTAGATCGGCTCGTGCTCTTCAATATTAATGAAGAGGATTTCTTCAAAATCCTAGGAAAAGATCTTCAAAATTTGAGAGAAGAGAGGGAGGAGAAGTGGAAATATATAGAGAGAGGGATAGAACTTATATGTGTGTGAGAGAGAGAAGGAGTGCGGGCTGAATTCTGGGCTCCAAAATGCCCTCAACACGTACACAAAACATATATATTCCCCCACATGAAAAGACCAAAATACCTTTAAAACCCTCTCAAAAATTGACTCAGGCAGCAGTTGAACCAGTTCAGAAAAACATTTCATCATTGAATTGAGAAATGAAATGGTATGAACAAGATAAGGCAAGAGATATGCATGATTTGGAAAACAAGTAAACCATGTGAAATTATTAAGTTAAGCTTATGTTAGATTCTTTATGCTTTTTAATTCAAAGTTAGCCTGTTATGTTAATTAACCTCTTGTTAGACATATGTTTAGATGTCATAACTAACAAACTCTGGATTTCCTTGCTTGTTTGTACTTCTTTTCTTTTGGTTTGGAAATCCAAGTTGTAGAGGTTTTGAGGTTCGGGTCCACTACAGTCAGATTGGATCAGTGTTAGCCCGTCAGTGGATATTGTAGTTGTTAGCAGGTGGTTGTGTTGGCTAGTGTTGCTAGCCTTTTACTATAGTTTGTCACACTCCAGAAATTTTATAATTTTCATTCGTCCCCCATAAATCGATAAATTAATTTTATTGGAAATCCTATCTTCGCATTCGTCGCTTATCGACATGTTTCGATAAGTTCGCAAATCATTCGTCGTATTCGTTGGTGACCTTGCAGAAGGTCATGACGCGGCCATAAGATTCTTATTCGATGTCTAGAACATTTTATAAATGTCCGGGGTTGCGTCGGGAAGGCTCAGAAGTAGTTCGGAGTTGTTTCGGGGAATTTTCAGGTGGCTCATCCGGACCAGGGGTGGTCCCGTTTAGACGAGGGAGCAGCGAGTTTGGGTTTGAGCTTTAGGAGGTCTCGTCCGGACCGTGGTGGGTCTCATCCGAACGGCCAAGGTTCCTCGTCCGGACGACGGTGATCCCGTCTGGACGGCGCGATAGCGAGTTGTGCGAAATGTTATGTTTTTAAGTTTAAGTGCGGCCCAACCCCCTCTTTTCTCTTATTTAGTCCGCCCCTTCTCCTTTTAACCCTAAATCTCTCTCCCTCTCACTTCTCTCTTCAATCCTCCCCCATCCTTCAAGATTCAAAGGTTTTGCCCTTCATTAACGTTAGTGAGCACGACGAGGGCTACACGTGGATGGGTTTAGATCGTGGTGGAACGGTAAGTCTCTCCCTCTCTTTCTCTAGCCCTATCTTCTATATTTGCTCTCCTCCATTGTTGGCTAATGGTTGAGCTTGGTAGGTTGCAGTGAGAGCTTAGTAGCAGCGGATTCGGATCGTGGTGAGCCGGTGGACGTTTTCCAGCGATCTCTCCGGTGACTTTTCCGGCAACTCTCCGGTGGGTAACTTCTAACTCCTACCTAGCGTGCTTGGATGTGTGTATTTCTATTCCATTTTTCGTTGCTTCGTCAATCGTTGATTCACTATGCATAGTCATATCGATTGTCCTTAGATTTGTTGGCATCGAGTTAGTCTAAGAGGGTTGTATTGATGTTGGAATGGTATGGAGGTGGAGAGAACAACTTGTGTGTTGAGGATTAATGTATAAGCGCCAAGTGTTCGATGAATTGCCCGAATGGGCCTTGAGGTGGAAATTGGGTGCGTCGACCGTATCAAACCTTGATAGTGATTACTTGGGAATGTGTTTGACTTACTTGGGTCCTTACGGTATCGTGAGAGCATGAGTTGTGGTTAAATGGGGATTTTCTCCCCCTTGTTATCAATTGTGGTGAACCTTCTATCTATTCGGGATTGGTCATGGAGAATTCTTGGAGTATATGGGTGTTGTGACTTCCTTTGGGTACTCGTAGCGTTGTGGTGTGGTTGGTATGAACCCCCCTTGGTGTTATGATGATGAGAAGTTGGAAATTGGTGATGGACCTTACCTTTGAGGGGATCGTGGAAATGTGGGAAATTGATGGGTTGAGCTACAACGAAATGTACTCAATGAACACAATGAACTTCCAATACGATGGATGGATCCCACGAGGACCACCCTTAGACAATCCTTAATCATTCACCTAAACTCACTAATGAAATAAAGAATTGTAAGTGTAGGGGAAAGTTGTTTTGGGGGAAGGCAGACCCATCAACTCTATTCGTGTTAAGTGGGAGGTACGCATTCCCTAAGTCGTGGAATTACTGGATGACACTGACGGATGCTGATCTAGGAATAAGATCTTTTGGCCATAGGTAGGAGATACAAGTTTCCAAAAGTCTCGAAATATACTGGATACGTCGGCAGATGGGATCCTAGAAAACCTTAACACATGTGCTCTACTCGCCCATGTCTAGGGGAGATTTGTGGCTCGCTTGTTCAGAAGTCGACCGAGAATGAATATTGGAATGAAATAATAAACCGTATGTTGGAACTACTTTACCCCTTGGGTGAGCCAATGTGGGGAAGGAAATGGAATGTGTAACTCCAATATTCAATATCAAATGCAATCATGTGAATCCAAAACCTTAATAATGAACGTGAGGGTGGTAGGGAGATGATGAGTTTTGGGTGTTGGATTCCTTATGAGTGAATTATGGATGTTGATTGTGTTGACTATGGTTTGGGTTTAGAGTAGGTGAGGTTCAGTGATGAGGTCCGTGTATTCCTTAGTAGAGTTCTCTAGTGTTGACTTTCACATTTGGGACATCGATTGTAGTTTGGGTGACACTTTACTTGTTTGACCTTGGAGATACTCTTAGTCTCACGTCACTTGGGTGGGTGTGTGCGTACGTATGTCGTGCCTTACCTTTGACTTGAATTTCCTTTGGTTTTGGTGATACTTAGGCTTGCATGCGCTCATGCATGCTTTGTAGTCATTAGGTGTTACCTCACTAAGCTGTGGTTCGCTCAGGCCCTCCTTTCTTTCTCTTTTTCAATATTGTGTTGCAGGGTTTCTCTGGTAGGGGGATTTGGAGATTGAGCCCGAAATTGTTTTCCTTAGGAACTGCAGCCTTGGTTCTCCTTGTACTTTTGCACTTCCTTTTCAGTTTTCAGTTTACACTGTACAGTTACAGTTGTACTTTTCTTTCCATGTACTCTTTCAGTTTTCCATATTGTATCAAGATTAATGTAATGAGAACTTCTACTGCAATGCATCTGAATAGTAACAGTTAACTCCCCAGTGTTCGTGTTTATTATATTTCAAAACAAAAATATACGTTGGAAATGTTGTACTTAAAAATATGGGGTGTTATAGTTGGTATCAGAGCTTTTGGTTTGAATACCTTTGGACCGTGGGGAGACACCTAGTCTCCATGGGTTCCTAGGGTCAATACGATTGATATGATTGTTTTTGTGTGCCTTGGAGCACCATTTGCCTTGGGTTTGCTTCCTTAGAGTCATTTGTTTTGTTTTTACTTCTTCTTGGGTTGCTGAGCTTCCTTGAGGTGTTGGGAGATGAGTGTTGTTCCTCCCCATAAAGTTATGGATGTGTTAGTAGTTGTACGCTTGGGTGCCTAGTTTTCTTGAAATTTGTGGTATTGCTTCCATTGTTCTGTTGAGTTTTAGACTCTCTTGTGGTTGTATAGTGGGAATTAAAATTCTTGGTAGAATATGGGGTCTTGAGGCTTGTTGGTTTTTCTGTTTTGAGGCATGAATTCATGGTTGTCTTGTGATTTTGTAAATCCCTTAGGTTCTCCATTCGTGCATCTGCGGCTAAGATGAGGTTTGTGCTTCCTACTTCTCTTATGACTTGATGTTTGTGGCTATGTTCTGGGTGCTTTGCCTCTTTGAAACTTATACATTCTATGTGCTATATCCGTTCTTTTCTATTTCATTGCGAATGTTCACATTTAGTGTCTTGGACTGTTCTTTGTGCCAGTGTTTCGATGGCTCCTAGACGTGCGGTAAATCAAAATCGTCGAGGTATCCCTACTCCTAGAGTTGTTCTCAGAGATGGAGTTCAGTTTCAATTCGATTAGTTGACCGAGAGATTGGTTGCAGCCATTGCTGCGTGTGGTCGCGAATCGGGTTTGTTGTTGGGTAATGAGAGAGATCGATCTTCGCAGATGATTAGGGATTTTTCTTTGCTTTAATCCTCCTCAGTTCAATGGTTCCGGAGATCCATTGGAGGCAAATCATTGGCTCGTTGAGATTTGCAAAGTTCTAGATACGTTGGAAATCACGGAAGACTCCGTTTGAATATCCTTAGCGACTTTTCAATTGATTGAGGAAGCCAGTATGTGGTGGAATTCACTAACACAAAAGGATGGAGTACCGAGTTCCTCTTCTTCGGAAGGCATTTCTTGGGTTCAGTTTGAAGCTGTGTTCGATGCCTAGTATTTTCCTGACTCCTGTCGTGAGGCGATGGGTCTACAGTTCGAGAAATTAACGCAAGGTGACATGAAGGTCACTCAGTATGCCTCTAAGTTCCATTCCTTGTCGTGCTTCGTATTGGAATTGGTCCGATCATAAAGTCACAAGTGTAGAAGATTCGAGAGAGGTTTGCATCCATCGATTCAGCTATTTGTTGTGGGTCATCACATTTAGAGTTTTGCATCCTTGCTGGAGAGTGCCAGAGCAGTGGAGTTGTGCTTTAGTCGTGTTGTCGCGCCGGGAAATTTTTCCGTCCTTCCGTCGTCTCCCGATCCGCGGGGGCCGTTTTCCGGGACGAAAAAAGATACGCTGATGGAGGGAATTTAAAAATGTGGGGGTTTGTTTGAAAATGGATGGCGGCCTGAGTATGCCGATTTCTAATTTTCGGAGTTGCCACTTGGTATTGAGCTGTGGTGTAACAAGTCACCGGAATTTTTGTTATAAAAAGATGTCACTTTGTTTTAGGAAAATGTCTTTTT
>NMUG010007969.1:0-11843 GCA_002855965.1 Monotropa hypopitys | reverse complement strand
AAATGATATTTTAGAGTGCTCAAATAGCCTTGCCATAGATTAGGTGGGTCTATGGATCAATTATGCACAGGTGGTGCAATGCACAGGTGGTGCAATGGTGATATTACTATATTATATATATATATGATGTACCTGGTGGGGTACATATCCTTACCACTGGGGCTGGTGTAGTGGCCCTTGGATCATTTCTAGTTGCTTATCCTAGTATGTACCCAAGGTTTCAGATCTGACTTTAACGGTTAGTCACCGGACGTTAATGACTCCTCGCTATTAAAGTACGAGTATTTATATAAATATGGTGTGGTGTGTGTTGGTGTGGTGTGGTGTGGTGTTGGTGTTGGTGTGGTGTGATCTATATAAGATCATTTTACTGGTGTTGGTGTTTCCACGAGTTGGTAAAAATAACGGTGTTTATAAATTAAATATAATACTGGTGTTTGGTGTTGAGTTTAAAAGAGTTAAAAAGTGTGTTTTTGGTGTTGAGTATAAAAAGAGAATAAAACTGTGTTTGTGTGAGTTAGAGAGAAAAAGGGTGATTTTGAGTTATATATATATAGGTGTTGTGTGAGTTGAGTAAAAGAGTTTTCAAAAAGGAAATGGATTTTGGAAAAAGGGTGTGCGTGTGTGGTTTTAAAAGAAAAGGTGATCCTTAGATATTTTGACTTCTTTCCTTTATGCTTTTCATTTTAGTATTCACCAGCCGTCGTTGCTGATACACGCTTGTGTTTCTTCTTTTTAGGTGCTTGGAGCTAGAAGTCCCAGTCCAGTCCAGCTGACGTGTCGTGTGGTGTCGTAGCAGTGTTGTGAGTCTTTTACTCTTTCTTTGAGTCTATTGTTGTAGTAGTGTTTTTGTCGAGTTGTTGTTGTTTCGAGTTGTTGTAGTGTTGTTGTTGTTTCGAGTTTTAGTAGCAGTGGTGTGGTGTTGAGTGGCCATGTGCCAGGGTTGTACCTTTTCTTTTCTTTGAGTCGTTGTACCATCTAGAAATTTATAACCAGAGCAGTTGTGTTTTATTTATTTCAGTTGTCGTGTAGTTGTGGTTTGAGTTTGTTTGTCGTGTTGTGGTGCATGTTCAGTTTGTCGGGTTGTGGTTTGAGTTGTGAGTTAGTAGTTGGTGCTTTGCCGTCACGTCCGTCCCTTAATGACCGTCATTATCTGGTTATTAGAGATGGGTCGTGACAGGAAGTCCATGGAGGATTTGGGTTTGTTTGTTTTGCATGCCGAAGAGATTGCGGAGCAAGCTACTTTGTACAACTTGTCGATTCATTCAGAGCTATCTCGGTGGGTTATCGAGGCACAAGCCGACGATTCGGAAGCATTAGAGTTTCGGGCAAAGTTTCTTAGCGGGGATGCGCACAAGGGTGGATGATACATGTGGATTCGAGTTTGCGATTTTGTGACCGATTGTTCATTCCTTCATCTTGCCATGGAGGTATTCTTCACGAGTTTCACCATTCACTATTAGTCGTTCATCCGGGTAGAACGAAGATGTATCATGATCTCAAACGACAGTTTTGGTGGTCGGGTATGAAGAAAGATGTCGCTATGTTCGTTTCTAGGTGTCTCACTTGCCAACAAGTCAAGGCCGAACATCAACGTCCTGACGGTTTGCTACAACCGTTGCCGATTGTCAAATAGAAGTGGGAGCACATTACGATGGATTTTGCTTCGGGTTTGCCAAAGTCACGGGTGGTTATGATGCTATTTGGATTGTTGTTGATTGTCTGACGAAGACCGCTCACTTCTTATCGATTCGAGTTGCCCAATCTGTTGATTCGTTGAGATGATTGTATATTCGGGAGATTATCCGACTTCATGGAGTTCCTTCGTCTATCGTATCCGACAGAGATCTGCGATTTACATCTCGGTTTTGGCGTAGTTTACAAAGTTCTCTTGGTTCGAAACTTCTATTTAGCACTACTTTCTATCCACAGACTGACGACCAGTCGGAATGTACGATCTTGGTCCTTGAATATATGTTGCGAGCATGTGTTTTGGATTTCTGTGGGAGTTGGGTTGATCATTTGTCATTGATAGAATTCGCCTACAACAACAGTTATCACTCTACCATTGGTATGGCTCCGTTCGAAGCCTTGTATGGTAGGCTGTGTAGATCGCCAGTTTGTTGGATTGACGTGGGAGAATCGGCCATTATTGGGCCGGGGATGACGCAACAAATTACCAAACAAATCAAATCGATTCGCCAGAAGTTGCTTACCGCTCAAAGCCATCACAAAGTTATGTCGATAGATGCCGTGTCCCTTTGTCGTTTGAGGTTGGAGATCACGTATTCCTCAAAGTGTCTCCTCGTCGTGGTATCTCGTGCTTTGGAAAGAAAGGAAAGCCCACACCGCATTTCATTGGTCCCTTCGATATCATCGAGAAGATTGGAGAGGTTGCATATCGTTTGGCATTGCCGTCAAACATTTCGAATGTACACGATATTTTTCACGTATCCATGTTACGGAAGTTTGAGCCAGATCCATCTCATGTGATCGATTGGTCGAATGTAGAGCTTGAAGCCGATGTGTCGTATAAAGAGAAGCTGATCGTGTCCTTGATTTGAGAGAGCAAGTGCTTCGGGGAAAGACAATTCCATTGTTGAAGATTTTATGGAGCAATCATGGTGTCCAAGAAGCGAATTGGGAGCATGAAGATGAGATGCGTTGCAAATACCCAGAATTGTTTTGATTTGTATTTGTTTTGAGTTGGACTTGTGTCAATGTTTGTACTCTTACCTTAGACAATTTCGGGGACGAAGTTTTTTAAGGTGGTTGAGGTGTCACTGCTCGTATTTTCTAAATGCATTTTTCGGAATTTAATTCGTTTATAAAATGTTAATCGACGCTCGCGACCTTTGAGGAAGGTTGCGGGATAGCCTAAGGACGTCAATTTAGCTTGAGGAACGTTAAGAAGTGTACGAGAGTGCATCGAGAAGGACCAGGAGTGGTTCGGAGTCAATCCGGGCAACATTCAGGTTCCTCATCTGGACGAGGATGGGTGGCCTTCCGGACGAGCGAGCAGCAGGTGGTCCAAATTTTTTCAGGAGTCTTGGTCTGGACCAGGGGTGGTCCCGTCTGGACAGAGAGGGGTGGTCGTCCAGATGACGGGTGTCCCTTCCGGACGAGGAATGCTAGAAATGCGATTTTGAGAAGTTTAAGTGGGGGTATTGTGGTCATATGCCATGGGGTATATATTGTGCCCTTATATTTGAGATTGGGCATTTCCCCCTTTCATTTTCCAAACCCTAAAGCTCTCACCCTCTCTCTCTACCTCCATCTCTACCCTCTCCCTTCTCTCTACGATTTGGAGGTCTTCCAAGCATCCATTGGAGATTCGGCTTTGAAGGTTGTTCCCCACATCAAGGGCTTTTCGGCAAGCCACATATCGACGCCATTCTCCGAAGTTCAAATCCTAGGTTTTGGTAAAGCTTCATTGAGGTAGGACTTGTTTATCCCTATCATGTTTATGATTGTACCTTCTCCTTTCTCCCCTTGTGAATGTGTTTAATTTCATTAATTTCGTACCTAGTCACGTGTTAATGAAATTGGTCTAGGGTTAGGGCTTGAATCTTGAAATTTGTTGAGGGTTTATAAACATTAGGGGTGCGTCTACACTCCCTTGGGTTCAATTTCATACTTTGAGCATTGTGTTGGAAAACCCCCAAATTTGCATGAACCCAAATTTCTACATTTGGGGCTTTTGGTCAATTGGTAGTCATGTGTCTAAATTGAGTTGGTATTCATGTAATTGGGCATGTTTGATGTGGAATTGATGCATTAGACACATTGGTCATATGTGATAAAATATGGGTTGTGTTAATCCCTATGTACTCGATGCAATGGACAACCAAGAGGGAGGGGGGGGGCGGTGAATTGGTTTATTAACTAAAATGCCCAAATAAAAATTTCTTTTCAAGTTAAGACAATTTTAGGCAAATTAGTGCGGAAGACTTAACTATTCGAAGTGTGATGAATATCACAAGTTCAAATATCAATCTAATTAAAGCACCAAATGAATCCCTTTCGCTACACCTCAGGTTCTTGGGAGACTAGTCCCAAGAGGTCGAGGTTTCCGGTTTTCAAGTGGTTCTAAATAACTAGATTAATAAAGAGACTTGGATCTTTGAATTCGAAGCCCTTTGAATAGTAGAGTGAAAATGATGTAATTGCTCAAAATATAAGGGCAAAGAAAATAAAGAAGTAAAGTCAAGTGACACAAGGATTTATAGTGGTTCGGTTAGGGATTGTCCAAGTCCCTAACTTTACATCCACTTCTCTTACCAATAAGTAAGAGTTCTACTAATTTTATCTTTACAACTTTTGGGTAGTTGTCAAACCCTTACACAAGTGAGCAACTTCTCAAGGCTTCTCAAACCTTTATAATGAGCTTCTTCCCAAGGCGGCTCCCACCTTCTTTGATGAGCTACTTCAATGGAGGCTCCCTCCTTTGCTAAGCACTTCACAAGGCGGCTTGGACCTTCTTTGATGAGCTACTTACTCAAGGCGGCTCCCACCTTCTTTGCAAGCTTCAAGTCTCCTCCAAGGCTTGAACTTGACTCCACTCTTTGATTCTTCAAGTTTTTGCAAGATTCAATCTTCAAGCTTGACTTCAATGAAAGCTCCAAGTGCAAGAAATATATTGTGGAAGACAACCCCTTCCACAAGGTAACAATAAAGCTCTAGGCACAACAAGATGATAACAATGATAGAATGAGCTCTCTCTTAATTTGATATAAGTGTAAGGATAGAAAACTCTCTTCTAGAAATGTGATATACAAGTAAAAATTCAGAGATAGAGAGTTTTAGAGAGAATTAGAGAGAAAGAATGAGACTTAGATAATAACAAAGCTTGGGCATAGTCTCTACAAGTTTCTAGGACCCCAAGGGTCCATTTTATAAGCCTCAACCCAAAACTAGCCATTGGGTGGCATTGTTGTAATTAATTGCAACTTAAAATTGAATTCTGCACATTTTAACAAAGGCCGGTAGGCAACCGGTATGCCGGCTAGTATACCTCCCGGTATACCGGTTAGTGTAAAAATTCATCCTTTGAAAAGAAGGAACCTACTGCCCAAATTTCGCCAAAACCGGTATGGGACCGGTATGGGGCCGGTAGGGTCCTGGGGCACCGGCAGGGGACCGGTATGCCGGTCGGCATGCCGATTGGCTACCTGTCCCCATTCCTTTGGACCGTTTGGGCACTCCGGAACTCCGATTGATGCGCCATTTTTTCCTATGGCTTTGTTTTGACTTCCTCTTCATTTTTCATGAATAAAACATCTTGTGAAAACGTAATGATTTTTATTCATTGATAGAATATGAATTTTAAGACAATTTAAGTATTTAACCAAATTGAGGAAAGTTTTAAGTGACCGCTCCGACCGGTGGGTACTGACCTTTGTGTTGCAGTAGTCAAGCAGGCGACCCTTTTCTCTTATAAGTGACCGCTCGTCCGTCTGAAGCATCCAACCGAGTCATTCGACCAAAATCAAGAGAATCCGAAGAGCCCTCCGGACTATCAGTCACCACAATTGGCGACTCCGCTGGGGAGCTTGATCCCAGACTAAAATGACCGACAGTCTACCCCTCTCTATAGTGCTGCTTTCTCTCACCATGGCCGCCGACGATTCTCGCGATCGCCACCACCGCCGACTGCCCCTTGCTCCCCCTCCGACAACCATTGCTGCCTCAGACCCTCCGCCAACTCTGTTGGGATCCACATCTCAGCAGCCCGATGAGCAGCTCCGTCAGAAGGATTTGGAGATAGCCTTCCTCAAGGATCAGCTAGCGAGGCTCCCCAATGGTCCACTCTTGTGCCCTCCTATTCCCTCTAAAACTCTGCAGGCCGACTCAGAGCATACTATCAGGAGGTCGAATATGGAACGATCGGGAAGGCTAAAAGATCACGGCCGTGCGGATAAAGGAAAGGCGATTCACTAATCCCCCATCCGGCAGCGCCAGTCGGGAGGTCGTCGTCACCGATCCCCCAGGTATCGACCCTCCGTCGGTGCTGTTTCCAGTTCTCGCTTCGGAAGATCTCGCGAGGCTCTCCCCCTCACAGATGAAGGAAATTTGGCCCCTGTCAAGGTCGCTTCGCCAAACACCCAGCCCATGGAAACCTCAGACGCAAGCCACAGGCGCCGCCGGTGAAGGGACAATCAGCGCTCCGGTAGGCATCACGAAGCAAATAACTTCTCTGGTCGCAAAATAAGGCACCCCAAGGGTCATGATTCTCCCCCTCCTATAGATCTCAGGGATCACCTGAACAACCGCCAAAGATAAATGGCCGCCAGTCCTGAGAAGAGAGCCGCCCAGCAGAAGGCATCCATCGACGCCAGGCTCCGACAGCTCAGCCTCTCCCCTTTCATCACAGAGATAGAGCTAGCGACTCTCCCTGCAGGCTTCAATCTGCCGAAGTTCACGAAGTATGACCCCAAGACGGACGCCTACACTCATCTCATTCATTATTGGCAGACTATCTCTATCTACACTACCGACGACGCCATCATGTGCAAGGTATTCCCCACGAGCCTTGACACTTTGGGTTCCCTCTGGTTCAACAAGCTCCCTCCACGTAGCATTTCATGCTACCGGGACCTTGAGCGAGCCTTCATGGCCAGGTTTGTCACCAACAGCCGACAAACCGAACAGGTCAACACCCTCATCAGTCTCAGGAAGCGCCCAGACGAAAGCCTCCGACAATACGCCGAAAGGTACTGGGAGCTATTTAATAAAATCCAGGGTTGCGATCAGACTGTGGCCGCCTCTTCTTCTAAGAATGGTTTGGACAACAGCAGCCGAATCTTTGCCGACCTCACCCTCCATCCTTCAGAGGACATGGGCGACCTCATGCTCCGGGTCGAAAAGTTCTGCCAGTTGGAGGATCTCCTTGCCGAGCGGGCCTCTCAGCGTCCGAATCAACAGGCCCCCGCTCAGCAGTACTCACCACCACAACCGGAACCAGACCGGAGGAAGGTAAACACTGTCAAAGTTGGAAGAAGAAGGGGTCCGAAGGCTCCAAAGGCCCACGAGTTCACCACTGAAACAACGGTTTTCACCGAGCCTATCTATGCTGTGCTCAAGCACATTGAAAACCAGCCCTTCGTTGCTTGGCCGGACCATAAGCTTGGGACGTCCGGTAAAACGAAGGACAAAAGGATCCACTGCACCTATCATAAGGAGCAAGGATATTTTACGACCGGGTGCAAACCCTTCAAGTCGTACTTAGAGCTCCTGGTGCAGCAGGGTCACTTAGCCCGATGGGTTGATCAGAAGAAAACACTGGAGCTTGCTCAGAGGTCCGGCCGCCCCGCTCAGCCGGAGGAGGATGTCCCGACGATCAATGTCATCCATGACCCCCTCAACAAAGAAGCTGCCGCTCGCCTCTGGTTAGAGATCGACCAGGCATCTACTACAAAGCACGTGCTCACGGTCAGTTCTACTCTAAAACGGAAGTACCTATCCGAGCGACCGGGGTGGTCAATTACCTTCATCGAGCGGGACCTCGAGCGAGTCCAGCTCCCCCATAACAACGAATTGGTCATCACTCTGTGTGTCGGACCATCCAACGTCTGGCGCATTCTCATTGACCAAGGAAGCTCTGCAGAGGTAATGTACTTTTCATTGTTTCAAGCCCTCAAACTTTCCTCTAATGATTTGCAGCCAGCCGACGTCCCACTAGTCGGATTCAACGGAGCTCCCGTTTGGCCCCTCGGCAAAATTACTCTCCCGGTCCGAGTAGGGTCTAGGATGGTCAGCATGGAGTTTATAGTTGTCGACGTTCCAAGTCCGTACAACGCCATTCTTGGCCGGACCTGGATACATTCTATGCAGACTATCGCCTCCACCTACCACTAAGTCGTCCGGTTCATCGGGTACTCCGGACGGCAGGAGGATGTCTATGGAGATCAAGCGGCGTCAAAGCAATGCTACGTATCATGGTAGGCATCCATGAAACTCATCCGGGGATGTCCTGCCGTCGAGTCCACCAGTTGGTCTATTCTCGGCACAGGGAAACTATCCTTTGGACAAGCATCATTGATGTTTGTGTAATTGACACAGACCCTCCACTTTCCACTCTTCTTCTTAACGACCACCATATTTGCCAGCCAGGTAGGATAGTGGACCTCCCTGATGGCTTCTTCCTCCTTCAGTCGGTCAACTTCTTCAATGACGGCATCAGTATGAGATACAGCCGACCGTCTGGGCTTCTGTACAAGCGGCTTATGGTCTGGCCGTACGTTGAGGTGATGGCTAATAAAGGAGGGATCAACTCCCGACATCTCATAAGGTGCTCAGAGGTACGGTCACAAGGTCTTCCACTGATTTGTCGGAAGCACTTGTACCGACATCCTCAAGCATCGGCTGGTCCGGAACCTCCACCCAGTGAATTTGTTCGGGGGTAACCTTTCCCTTGACGGCAGCGATGTAACATTGCTTAGCTGCCGTTTGATCTCCCCAGAGCTCCTCCACTCCCTTATTGCCGATGTACTTGATGACCTGGTGGTAGGTTGAGGCTACCCTTTGATACTGTGGACCCAGGTTCGGCCCAAAATGGCATTGTAGGGAGATGGGACATCCACCATTACGAATTCTATGCTCGTGGTGATCGAGCCGACCAATACCGGGAGCACTATCTTGCCTAGAGGCCAGACAGATGCCGCATTGAACCCGACGAGAGGAACGTCGGTTGGCTCGAGGTCTGTCTCTTTGAACCCTAGCTTCTTGAAGAGGGGGTAGTACATCACGTTGGCAGAACTGTCGAGATCTACCAGGATCCTCCGGACGTTGCAAGGACCGATGCGGAGGGTCACGACCAAAGCATCGTCGTGGGGGTGCTGCACCCTGTCAGAATCGCTATCAGAGAAGGAGATTGAATATTTGGAGGTTGTTCTGGGCTTCTTCGGCCCAGACTGGACTGTCATAACATCTGTTGCGGCCTTTTGCTTTAGTTCGGCGCACAATCTATCTTCTCGGCTGCGATCCACCATGCCACGGATCACATTGATCGTTCTGATATCCTCCTTCTGCTCATCCTTCTCCGCTTCGGCCGCCTTCTTGGTGTTGTCAATGTATTCCTTTAGATGGCCAGCCGTCACCATTTCCTCAAGGAAATCTTTGAACGCTCGGCAGCTGGCTGTCAGATGACCCTTTTCTCTATGGTAGGAACATCTGAATTTGTCATTATGCTTCCTCAGAGCTCCCATCCGACGCTCCGGCCATCGGAACCACGGCTCCTTCTCAATTTTTCGAATCAGAATGTAAAGTGGCTCCTTGAATACCTTCGTGTGAGCGACAAATTCGTAAGGCTTAGGAGCTCGTCGGTATCCCATCTGTACGGTATTTTCCTCCCTTCGCCTGGCCGTAGGGGCGCTATTCAGGTTGCCGGCGCGAGCTTCTGATTTGCTCCTTTCTACTTTTGCTTCCTCCAGCTTGGCATGCAGCTCAATCCTGGCCATGAGCTCGTTCATGGTGGCAGGAGGGAACAACATAAGGTCTTCAAATTCTCAGCTCGTGTGATCTAGCCCGAGCTTGAAAGAAGTAACAACTATCTTCTGGTCACACTCTTCAATTTCATTATAGAGATCCCAGTACTGGGCTGCGTACTGACGCAGGGATTCAGACCTTGCTCGTCTGAGACCGAGTAGGGAATCCACCTCTTTCTTTGGCTTTGAGCTGGTAACGAAGCAGGCTAGGAAGACCGAAGAGAGATCCCTCCAGGAGGCAATAGATCCCTTCAGTAGTCGGTCGAACCAGAGAAGTCCGACATCACCCAAGCTAGAGGGGAACATTTTGCACATTAACGCGTCATTGCTGGAGTAGAGAGACATCATCTGTCGGTAGTGGACAAGATGTGTAACACCCCTCGATTTTAATAAAACATTTCAAGCATATTTTTTTGGGAGACATACATAAAAAGGAGGGTGTTAATCATTATTATCCATCACAATCAGTAGAACATTCATTACATCACAAATGATACAAAAAGAGAGAGAATACACGTCTACTGAATTCATTATAATTGATTAACTGAAAGAAAAGGGAAAGGAGGTATAACAGCTATCTACTACAACTGTAAAGAAAGGCACAACTACAACTGTGCTACAACCTGAGAACCGAACTGAAATCCCAAGTTCAAAGAGAGCCAAGGCTACAGCTCCAGAGGAACCAGCTGCTAGCACAAACTCCAAGTCCCCCTGCAAGAGAAACCCTGCAGAACAATCCTGGAAAAGAGAGAGAAAGGAGGGTCTGAGCATTCCACGGCTCAGTAGGAAAACTATTAACTACTACCAAGTGCACACACGAGAATGTGTGCCTAAGTGTCCTCACAGGGATGGAGAGAGAGGAGAACCCAAAGCACAGAAATACACTCAACCACAAGCAACAAGGTAAACCAACACTCTCACTCATGATAGGTAAGTGCAAACCCAAAAGGTACTCAACCCAATGTACAACAAGTGAAACCACTAGCGAAACCTCCAAAGATCACTCAAACACACCCACTACCTCACTATCATTACCACCCACCATTCCATGATTGTTATAGATTTACTTGTTGATCATCTTGGAGACGTATTTGAGTTAAAGAGGTAGAATTTCCATATTTCGTTTATTATCAATAGTTGTCTCCACTTATCAAAACCAGGGAGCTCAAGCCATCCATTCCGACTTTTCCCACATCGAATGTGAGTCACATACTAGAAGGTCGCACTAGGTCCTACCTACTACACACAAGGGCTAGGTCACGGGACACCGCAATCGTCTCGACCAACAGCCCCCTTGGCGATACAAAGAGGTGGTGCATGACTATCATCCAGCCCTCAACACGACTATTCCCACTTGGAGGCTCAAGGGGTCACGACGGGCATCACACACGAAATGTCAACCGAGAAGGGCAAACACATCCTTAACCCAGGGTCGCAACGCGGGAAGGGCAAACACATCCTAAACCCGAATGGGTACCATTTATCACATAAGTCCTCCACCACACACAAGGGCTGGGTCTCGGGACATAGCTGAACTTGTCCTTACCCCTCCACAACACAAGGGCAAGGGTCACGAGACAACGTTCACATCCAAATAACAATCTCAAGGGTTGGGGCATGCACTCCTCCCAATCCCTTGAATGGTACCCTCCCTACGACATCGATTCACATCACCCTCATTTCCACACATGATTATTGGTGTTCTATTAGGTGGGATTTTAGTGAATGATTTAAGATTGCCAAGGAGTGGTCCTCATAGGATCCATCTCCGTATTTGTCGTTCATTAAGTTCATTGCGTTCATTGTTAGGTTTCTATCTATCCACAAGGTTCCACAACCAAGGGCAACCTACCATCAAGTCAAGGACTCGGCACAACAACGATCAAGGGGAAACCCAACGACGCCCAACATCACAATATCCACATTCACCCAATTTACAACAACCAAGACCAAAGGATGATTTAGGGATCAATACTAACTCAAAGGAGGTTCTAGTGACCAACCAAGCAACCACAAGAATACTACGACAACCCAATCAACCCAAATTCTTCAAACACAACCCAAAGCTCATTCGAGCATTTCATCGAACATTTAGCGGCCATCGACTTGAATGGCCTCTAAATGACACAACGATCACTACACGATACCCAAGTGAATTACATTCGATCCTACAACAATAATCAAACCCAATTTACGACACCTCAAGCACGATAGACCCAAGTACTACAGCATGTAAAACCAAATATGATACGCGACATAGATTGTGAAATTGATACAACTCAATCATGAATATGAATACTATAGACACCCATGCATATACACAAGATAGGAGCTAAGAGTTTACCCATTGGAGAGTCG
>NMUG010007968.1:0-11843 GCA_002855965.1 Monotropa hypopitys | reverse complement strand
AACCCAAAAATTCAGCTATTCTCTCCTTAGTCACATAGATCCCCTTTCCCTTCACTTTTGCAGTCATTCTCTCTTCTTTTTCCTTGAATTCCAAGGTAGTATAAAATTCTTGCACCCAATTTAGCACATACCCTGGAATGTCAGCAAACCACCTCCTAATTCCCAAGTTTTTCAAAACTTCACAGGTAAGGATAATATGAGGGCTACTGGATGACTCTTCTATTTGTCTTTCACAGATTACAGACCTTCCCTCTATGCTCTCCTTCCAACTAAAGTTTTTCATCTTCCTCTTACCTCCCACACTGAGTTTAGTTTTAGGAGTTGGTTCATCCTGGGTGGGGGCAATAATAGGTGTAAGGACAGGGTTTTGGTCAGTTGTCTCAAGTGCATGTTCAGCATCGGTTTCAGTATTTTTAGGATGTGGTTCATTTTCTGGAATGGTTTCCAAAGTTACTTCAGGTTTTGATGCATGATTTTCTTTAGCAATTTTGGTTTTCTTTTTCTTCTTTTTGGATTTGGGGTTTTCCTCCTCTTGACTGTTGGTTTGTTTCTTCTTGTTCTTTCTTTTCTTGGGGATAGCAGTTTGGGAAGGGTCTGGGTCAGGAGTTGCTTTGGTTGGTTCTTCATTTTGGTTTTTGGCTGGTTCTGTGTATTGTGGAGCTAATGACTCAATTTCTTCATCAAATTTGTTTGGGTCCTCTAATATTTCATCCACTACCCCCCTCAAAATATCATTGATTTGACTCTCAGAGACATCAATGTCCTCAGGATTTAATCCTGCCAAGCTACCTCCTGAGGGTTCACTACCCTAGGATGAGGGTTGAGAGTCTGTTGTCCCCATTTTTCTTCGTTTATACGCATGTCCCCCAAATTTCTCACTTGTTTCAGGTTTGGATTCTATTCTGCTAAGTGAGAGGTTTCTACCAATGCAACAGTTCAGCAGAATACAAAAATCACGACTAGGTTACAAAACTCAATAGGGGTTCAAGTTAAGAAGTAAAAACCTGGACCGATGAGCACTAGAAAGATCGCATTCAAATTCCCAAACCTTTTCGCTGATCCTCCACTTCAATTTTGACCGTTCCCTTGCCTTTCTGCACAAACCTTCTCTAAAATGTCAAAAAAATACGAATGAATTTCCGGAAATTATATGCGGAAGGAGAAAGAAGGATATTTATAGGGGGTTCTGTTTTTCCGGAAATAAGTGAATCAATTTCCGGAAATTCATTCATTATTTCACATTCAGACATTTCTTTTAATTTTTAAACTCTCGGTAATTCAACTTCCCATTCCCGGGACTTCAAGGGTCTGATCAACACTTGGCTTAGTAATTGGTACATTCCCGGGAATCCAGACATCTTATTCCATGGAGAAGGTTGCATGGCCCGGGTAAAATTTGGTTTTCCGGTAATTCAATCTCCTTTTTCCGGAAGATCAAAAGTTAATTCTCCCACATCTTTACATTCTTCCATCAAACATTGAGACTGCGATATCAGAATCTTATGAAGGAAACATCAAGAACATGTTTATTAATTGATTCCAACCCATTCAAGAAAATTTTTACTCCAAGTGGTTAATCCTAGGTTTTTCAACAAAGGATGGAAACTTGTAAGGTTCAAAATCTTGGGTCAAGTGGTGACTTTGTATTTCTGGGTTTCTCAATGAAAGAAATTGTCATGAATCATTTCCTTAAAGGATCTACCAATTTAGCACTTATCACTACAAATCATATGATTATCCCACCAAAGAGTGAATGGTCCAAAAGATTTTAATGTTGTGGCTACAAGTCTCCACTTAATCAGTTTTAGTTGCTCCAGTGCACAGGCTATATCAATGAATCTATTATGCTAATGCAAAACACAATAAGCATAAATGAAACAATGCCATAATCTTTCAGAATTTTCCACTCAAATATGAATGAACCAATCAAGAAAGGCATGAATAACCATGTTTATACCTCAGAATTTTTCAGAAATTTTTCAAATTCAAATTCCATCTTGCAACAGGGCATTATTAAATGCCTCACCCCCCCAACTTGAAATAAGCATTGTCCTCAATGCTTAAAAGCATAAGGATCATTCTGTTTAAAACCAAGGGGAACAAGAGACACTTAAGAGACAAACCATCATTTCAGGAAGTTTTCAGTTAGATCTTAAGTAGGTGGAAACCTGATATCTAAAATATGCATCTTCAACCTAACATGTAATGCATGAGCATTTGGTTTGGCCTTAATCAGATGCAATCATGTTGAACAAGCCTAAGTATCCATCAAGTGTAAACATTAAAGAATCAAATGGTCTTGTGGGCTGTTAGTGTAATTAGGTGAAGTGAACTGGTGGGAAAAATGAATGTTTGGTTATGGAATTCTACCCAATGGTTTCCCACCATAGATTTCAAGAATAAAATTTAACATAAAATATTTCCATTCATTCACCACATCAAATATTACATAAAAGTAAAATTCAGTTGAACTGAGGATTCCAGTCTTTGAAACAAAACATTCAACAAGAACTTGAGGTTTGGATTGGCCACTGAATCAGTTGTGGTTTGGGGATTTAGGAGGGTTGGGTGGATGTTGCAGTCTTGGCAAGAGCAGCAAGGCTCTCCATAATAAATTGTTGGTTGCCCAAGATGGTGTGGTGGTTCTCCAAAATCTTGTCAATCTTCTTTCCGTCCTCCACCCGCTGCTTCTTGATTCCCTCTATCTTCTGGGCATTCTCCTTAATGAGATCAAACATTAGTCTTGACTTGCTGTGCTTCTTGGCCTGCCTGGTCATCAGTTCTTCTACCATCTCTTTGAGAATACGCTCATCAGGAGTTAAATTTTGTGCTTCTTGTTCAACTTCTTCTTTCACATTTTCTGCCTCCTCAACTTCAGGCGTAACTGCTTGAGTGGCACTTGGAGATGAGGATCTTTCTCTTGATGTTTTGTTCACTTTCAGATTTTTAGGCCCATTTTGTTCAATGTCCTTTCTGAAAAAGGTTTGCAAGATGGTTTTTCCAATATGTCTTTAGGTTATGTTTTTAAGCCTGCCTCCTGACAAAAAGTGGTAATCATATATAGGAAAGGCATCCCACATTTAATACTGACTTCAGTCTTGAATTCCACCATACACTGGTACATTATACCAGGTATGTCCACCTTCCTGCCACTCTTCAATTCATAGAGCATCTGTAGCTCTATTTGGCTTGGGGCTTTTTCAGAACCCCTTGGCCTGATGTTTAAATGTAAGACTTTATTCATAAAAGCTACTTCTTCCATGAGCATGCCTTGTTTAAATTTCCCATCTTGCCTGAACCTCCTCAGACCATTTTTGTACACAATTGTTTCACCAATTCTTCTCCTACTAGGCTCTCATATCCTTCTTTGGTATAATCAATCAGGTCTGAATGCAATCTGGGGCATTGAAGAAAATCAGCTATTCTATCCAATGTAATTGTTATAGTCTTTCCCCTTACCCTTCTTACCAAATTCTGAAATTTGCATTAAGGTATAGAACATCCTAACCCAAGTGGTGACATATACAGGTGCTAAATCAATCCATACCTTCACTCCCAGTGCCTCAAAAGGTCAATAGAATACTTCCAGCTTGGTATCTTCTTGAATAACACCTCTCTCACAAATTACCGACCTGCCTTCAGTACTCCTTTTCTATGACGACTGCTCTATGGTTCTTTCTCCTTTCTTCTTGGTCTGGGTTGTTTCAACCATTGGACTCTCAGGGTCAATTTCCAACTTAGGGGCAATGGGTTCAGGGGACATGGCAGATTTAGATGACGGTGAAGGGTCTGTTATTATATCAGGGGAGGGTTTACCAGTTACCTGGGTTTGCACGTTGGGGACTGATGATGATGCCTCAGTTGGTTCCTTTAGTGATGTCTCTTTTTCCATCAGCTCTTCCCCCTCTTCGTCGATTACAACCACCTCCGCAGATTTCAATTGAGGGTTAGGGTTTGTTACAAACTGTGCCTGCACCCGCTCACTTCTCCTCGTTTTCCCTTTTTGCTGTTTCATCTGTTGTTGACTCTCTTTGTTTCCTTCTTGTCCTTCCCCCTCCCTTCGAGCTATTTCATCACCTGAGCTTCCTTCCATTTTCGTTTTTTGTAGAGCTTGAGTTGAAAGGTTGGATTTGGCACGAAATGATTCTTTTAGGTTGCCCCTCACGGATCTTATAGGAAAGGTGTATTTCCGGAAATTGGTCTCTGCAATTCCAGAAATAAGCTAGTAAATTTCTCACTTAGAATTTTAGCAATATGTATTACCGGGAAGGGACTTCACAACTCCCGGTATTAAAGTACTCTGTAGCTCAGTTCTCCCCCATCACAAGCAGATGACTCCCAATTTCCGGAAACATTGTATTTCTTCCGGAAAAGCACGATATCAGAGTGGGTCTTGTCTTGGCTTACTTGGTCTGGTTGTAATGTTGGTCTGGTTAATGGATTGGGATGGGGCAATGAGGTATTAAATGACTGGAATCCCAATGATTCAAAGAATTACCCAACCTCATCAAAGAAAGAATAGACTCCAAAGGATTCCTATGGTTTACTGATGAGTTGGGACCAATAGGTACAAAGGGGTTTCAAGTGTTGACATGTTTTGGTGGGTTTATTTAACAAGAAATGCCATGTATCATTTTCTAAAACACTTACACTATTGGGTACTGACCAAGTAAACATGATTCCTAACTTTAAACTACCCAATAATGAAAGATAGGCCCAAAAGAATGTTAACGGTGCATGCATGTTGAGTGATGCACCTTAGTGATATCAAGTTATCCTCAAACTCAAGGTCATTTCTCAACTGGAATCTATAAATAAATTATTATGTACTCTCAAGTTAGTGTGGGGGTGAGGCATTTAATCAAGAGTAGGATTTATTTGGGGAAAAGCATGTAAACAGGAGTAAGATTTATTAGACTAAGGAAAAACTAAAAAATAAAAGAAATTAATATGTATAGAAACAATGGTAACCTACTAAGTGAGAAACTTCTGGGATTCCATGCATGTCAGGAATCAACTGAAGTAATCCCAGAAGTTTGATTGTGGACATGATGCTTGCTAAGTCATATTGGAAATATCCAGTCCAAACGAATAAATATTTGGAATAGATCATGGATCTAGGATAATTCCAATACTCACTTTCATTTTCTCCCATCTCACCAACAAGCTCAAAGTTGGTGTTCCCAACAGATTGTTTCAAAGCAGGGTTATCATGATAATTCTTGGTGATCAGACTAAAATGTGGTGTCAAGGAAAGTGATCTATCACCAAGAATTTCAGAAGGGTAAATTTTTGTTTCTATAGGATCATTTGTTCTGGTCAGTTCCACATGGAAATTTTCATCAAAATGATTTGTCATTAATTCATGGGCACTTTCTTCAATTTCCTCATGTGGAGTACTATGTTGATCCTGTAGAAAGTTCTGTGAAACTGTTGAGGGTTCCGTCTGCTCCGCAGTTAATTCCTCAACTGCCAAATTTAAATTCATGATTTGGCTTTTAATTTCCCCCAAATCTTGTTTTACTTCATGCATAAAATCCATGAGTAATTGTTCTAGTTGGGGGTCAATGATAATTATATCATCACACCCTTGGTCATAAGAATTTAAATTGCCATAACCCCATTGATGAAATGAGGAATCAAATACATTCTCCATGAGAAAAGTTGATCCACAAGCTTGAGCGCTTGCTTCACTATACCATTCATAGGAGGATGTACTGAATTCCTCAGTACAATAACCACTATCTTCATAAGGGTATGGATTATTCCATGATGAATCAGCCTTATATTCCCAATTGCATGATCTGGGATTCATGTGACTAATCAGAGAGTGAATCAAGAGGGGGGGTCAGAAATGATACCTCAGCAACTTCTTACACAAAGTACCTTCTCCAACTTCTTGTTCTTCCGGTAAACGTATTCCCTTCTTCCGGAAGATCACCTTTAAAAACTTACCCTCTCAATTCCTGGATTCCCGGTAGAGCTAATTCACACTCCCAGTATAAGTATTTTCGGATCAACCTGTACAGAGTTTAGAATATAGCACCTCCTTCTATTCTTCCGGTAAAATAGGTCTGATTTTCTGGTAAAATAGCAGTGCCTTACAATTGAAATTCACTCTGTTTTTGACAATTTTCTGCTCTGTTATTTTTTTTAGACTGTGTTTTCTAATTTTTTAATATTTTTGGATTTTTATCTTAATGTGGATGTACTAAAGTGATTCAAAATCAATAGAAAACACCATAATTCCCCGGCAACAGCGTCGAAAATGCTTGACACATAACTTGTATGTGCAATTGATCCAGAAAACGGGGAACAATGAAAGGCCAAGATAGAAATTAAATTAACTCACCCAAGCGCAAGTGAATTAACTCATTAGTTTGTCATTCAAGCATGATAAATCTGGTAAGAACCAGGTCATTTCCACAGGGAATCATGGGATTGTAATTAATTATGAAATCATGTTAGTACTTAATTAAGTGAATGAAAACAAGAGTCTGAGTTTGTGAGTTCAAAAACCCACCTTGGAGGAGAGTGATAAACAGAGTATTTTCAACAGTTTTGGAATTCAATCTTCAGAATTAGTGAGATCCAAGATCCACTCACACTATCTCCCAATTTATAATTTACACAGGTTTTATCCACCTAACATTAGAATAAAACCCGAAAAATATTTCTTGAAAATCCGATTTCTATGAACACAAAGAATAACCAACTAACATTAGGTTACTCTTAGGAAGATGTGAACGTTAAAGCAATTATAGATGATAATGAAGTAAATCTATTAATCAATTCGGATCGATCTAGACCAAGTCATGATTCAAGCATTGAATATGCCAATCTCTTGGATTGTCAATACTCAATCAAGAATATACTCAACTCTAATTGATTTCAAACATGTAGATCTAGACTCCATTCCATCTCAATCAGTGAATCTTGAATTCAATTGAGAGTTAGGTGAATTAAATCCAGAGATCCCTCAAATTCTTCAGATCAACTCCTTAAGATTATAATTCATAAAAGAACTAACTAAATAAAGGAGATCTAAAGATTTAAAGAAGAACAAGAACATTTCGATTAATAATCTGAAACTGAAATAAGATCAATAATTCTTGAAAATAGAAATTAATAAAACTTAAAAATGAAAATGTGCAGGAAGTAATTCTACTCTAATGCCTACTCTAATTCTACTCTAATGCCTACTCTAATGCCTACTCACTTATGCTTCCCTTCAACAACCAAATGGACTCCCGGAGTTATAAAACTGCTATTCCGGAAATTGGAGGCTTGAACTACCTTCTTCACTGTTCTTCTGGAATTTCCCTTCTCTATTTCCGGAAAGTTGCTTCTCAATCCTCTTTGTTTGTCTTGCTCTCCCAGGAGTTGAATTTTGCAGTCCTGGGAGTCTCCTTCTCTGATGCTCCTGAGTGTCCTTTCATCTGTCTTCTCCCGGGAATCCGTGTATTGCTTTCCCGGTAATTCCATTCTCTGTTTGCCTCCATCCTTTGGCTTGATGCCCTTTTCTGGTAATTGGTTCTTCATTTTCCGGAAATTTGCATGGTCTTTCACTTTTTTTCTTGTCTTTCCCACAAATTCTGAGTTGTTCCTCCGGGAGTTCACCACATGCATCCTTCCTTGCTTGTTCAATTACCGGAAGCTTGGTATGATTTTCCGGAAGTTCATGTTCTTTTCCTCTCATATTTCATCCACCCTTTCTTGTGTGTCCTGCAACTTAGACTAATAGTTCAAAAGCTACAAAAACAAATGTTAAACTTGCATTTCATCATGACAATTCAATTTATCCCTTGACTTTCAACTCAAACAATTAACAAGATTTAACATTGAAATTCTTTAAAAACTAGGGAATATGATAGCATTGATTTACAGTTTTGAGTGCCAATCAGAGAGCCTGTTGGTAGTCCTTCAAGTGTGCAATGGGGTCCACCTTCCCATCATACTTGGGAAAGTTTGGAAGGGTGAATCCCCTTGAAATCCTGTATTGAGTAATTTCCCTGGAGAGAGGTGAGGATGTAATTTGTTGCACAGCACGCTTTGCAGTATCCTGGGCAGTTCCCCTGCCCCTGATATGCTCATCAATATATTTCCTCAAGTCAACTATGTTTTCTGGAGGTGATGATCTGCGTTCATCCTGATCCCTCTGAATTTGACGTCCCTGTCCTGGATCCCGTCTTCGCATTATCTACTCCCTGAGGTCGGTAACAGAGGCTGCTGATTTTACTGGGGTGGCCTCGTTCTCATGGCTTTTCGAGCGACTCCGGTGCTCACCGGTTTGTTGGGAACCCCTAACCACACGCCTCCATCGTTGAGGTGGTGGTGGGTTCCTTCCTCCCCTGTTCACATCCCGAGTCCTCCCATGGGCATTGGGTTCCATTCCCTGGCCCCCAACAGCCCTTGGGTGAGTATTGATTGTCCGTCTTCTCTGATTGTCCGTTACTTCCACCACTGATGGCGTTTGGTTTGCCACCACTGGATTTTGATGTTGAACCAGACAGCTCATTTCCTCCTTCAGACGCTTAATGGTCTGGGCCTGAGATTTCACCATATCCAACAAATCTTCGTCGTGAACTGTTCTGGACCTTGACTGAGAACCCAAGGATCGGGTCCTACTATCTTCCTCTTCAGAATAGGAATCATCACCTTCCATAGCAACAAACTCTTCCTCTTCATCCAGACGCCTGGCGTCAGGGATTTCCACTTCCTTCCCCTACCACCATGCTGGTTGGGACCTCCTTTACTAATTTTCTGGAAACGAGGTTGACTCTTGTGCTTCTTTGGTGATGGGGGTATCAGTGGAGTAATCGAGATGCCTCCATCTGCCCCAGTACTCCTTTGTTATTCCTCAACTTCATTATTTCGTCCTGCCATCGTCTTCCTTCAACTGGTGCTGATTAACTTTTCAAATATCTCTTTCCCACAGACGGTACCAATTGTGCGAGGATAATTCTTACCCTTGCAATAGACTACTTTGACTTTGACTTTGATAGATCTGCTGCTCTGGTAACGCTGCTTCTTATGGTGTTCTCACTTTGCGCCTTGATTCTGCAACCACAAAGGTTAGATGACCCCCTAGCCAAGTGGCTTGAAGGCCCTCCGATGATCAAATTAGTCCCGGTAAGAGAAGAACTTAATCCTAATCGAAAGAAACAAAGGCAGAGTACTTTGTAGTAATTTGGGCAGAGTTTTGTTATAAGAGATTCCAGTCCTTGTAAATGTAGCATATGTCTCCTTTTATACTCACTGGTCCTTATCATCAATGCGCATTTCCCTCTTCGTAACTCCTCATTTAAGAAGAGGGGATGAATCAAGACCACTTCCTCTTCACCTTCTGCCCAATTAAATCTCCAGACCCTTCATCTTCTACCGTTTTGACTTCTGCTCTTACATATATACTCATATTCACAGCCTTATAGCAGTTGGTGTGTGTAATGTTTAACATCTTACTCATTAACCATTACCTGTACACATCGCTCATACTATGCCGAGCTGAACATCATCCCGCACTGCGAATGCTGCCGCACTGGGCCAAGCCTTATCCACAACCGAGTTATCACACTTACCCATAGTTCATCATATGCCGAGATGCCTCCCATAATGCCCCAAAACTCCATGTCGCACTCTCAAGATGTCACGCTCATTGGGCCTGACCTGATCCAAGGAAATACATAGACATAGGGCTCTGGATAAGCCTTATCTCATTCATATCAGTCCACGTCTGATTCTAGGAATACATATGGCTCATCCCTTGAGGGTCTACCTCCGTACGTCCCTTAATAGGGATATCGGGCTACTAGGATGTCTAACCAATAGTGGTCAAACCTTATCCTAGCAATTAGATTCCCTATGGACCTACAGCTGGCCAAACCTTAAGGAATCCAAGATGCATGCCATACTGTTATATAACCGCGCTCCCATGCTGCCGCGCTGCAATACTCCCGCGTTGCAATACTTTACCGCACTGCCATACGACAGTAATTTAATGACGTACATAATCTTACTTAACTGGCCTGATTGCACCACAGGGAATCCGAATCCACGTACCACGTGGCTAATCCAGATTTACCCTACCACAGAACAGTAAGTTTGTACACCGGTGCAAGTCCATTCTGCACCGATGCAAACTTCTCCAGAAGTGAACAGAAGGTTTGTGCACCGGTGCAGCCATTCCATGCACCGATGCAAACTTATAAAATCACCTGCACCGGTGCAACTCCATTTTGCACCGATGCAAACTCCTCCTGAAACTAGATTTCAATGCCAAGGGCCCCTGGGACTTCTCCAAAACACCCCGAATCAACCATGAACAATATGTATGAACTATGGAGGAGTCCAACATCGACTTTCAATTGCCAATATAATCCAAGGAGTCTATACTAAGATCCATAAATCGAATAGAGTAGTGAATTTAATTCCGGAAACATATTTTAAAAATACGAGTCGTGACATGAGTAGAGATGAGCAGAGCGTAGAGTTGAGCAGAGCGTAGCAGAGCTGAGTAGAGCTTAGCTGAGCAGAGCTGAGCTTATCTGAGGCCGAGCAGTGCCAATACAAAAGCCAAGGAGATTACTCCAGAGGCCTTATCAGGTCAGATAACCATCATGGCTGACTGCACATAGTCACTACCGAACAAGGTAGTCTCAGTCGCGCACGACTGGACTTATCTGCACAGACACTAATTTTTCTGCATAGGAGAGGTCATTCCCGCATAGGAAAACCTATTCCCGTACTTAGGAAAAGTAGATTCGTGCAGGGACACTAGGTGCCGAGCTCAGCACAATAGGTGCCGAGCTGGGATTTAAAATTCCGAGATGAACACACAAAGTGCCGCACAGCAAATATAACACCCTCATAGGATGTTTTCAGTTCGGGAAATCACATTTGAGCTCGGGAAACATCCCAGGAGCTCGGGAAAATATCCCATGATCACGAGAAACACCAGCTCTATCATTTCGACTCATTTCTGCAACTAAAACTGTTAGTACAGAATGAAATTTTCTTTGGATCGATTAAAACGAAAATCTATTTTAAGCTTGTAGGGAAAATATATGCGATCGATATCCAAAGAACCATTTCATTGATAATCAAAGAATAATACAACTGAAATGAATTACAAAAATGAAATACGAAAATGAAAGTTCTAACCGAATCGAGCAATGCTCTTTCCTTAAAACAGATTTGCCGCCTCTAGAAGTTTTGAGGTGTCGTCGGCGTCTGGCTCCCAGGATAAGACGGCCGTAGACCACTGCTGTTGGAACACTACAACAGTAGTCTTGGCAAACTTTGCTATGTTGAGCTCTCTCTCTCTCTCTCTCAAGAATGATATGGCGGAATGTATGGTTGTGCTCTTGGGTTGCTGTGATTTCTTGTGTCATTAAACTCCTCCAGAACATGAAATTATATAGAGTAGCAATACAAGGAGAAGAGGACAGTATGCCATAATTTGGGGAAATGTGTTGGAGAATATTCCCCACCCCCAAAACAAGAATGAGGGATTCTATCTTTCTAAATTCGGGTTGGTCTTCCCAGTGGTGGTTGGTTGCTCTTTGGGACCCTACAAGACCAACCATTCACACCAAATAATTTCCAACAAAAACCACATTGCCAAATTTCCATCAATTAAAGAAAAATTTACATTATCCAAATCCAATATTAGGTATCTCAACATTACTACATTGTCAATATCAAAAACAAATAAAGACTACACTAATATTATCCGTTAATAACACAATATTTTTTTATATTTTTATAATTTCTTGAAATTTTGAAATCATTTATAAAAAATAAAAAAAAAATATCAAACATATTTTTATTATTGTTTTTATAAA
>NMUG010007967.1:0-11844 GCA_002855965.1 Monotropa hypopitys | reverse complement strand
CAAACATTCATCTCATGATTTCTTTGTAAATAAGGTTAACCAAAACTCATAGTTTCAATATTTGAAACAACGGAAACAAAATTTAATCTTTACAATGTCATTTGAGTACAAAATTGATGTTACAACTTTGCCATGTAAATGGACACAAATAAATGAAAGATAATTACAAGGGTCTTGATGCCTCCGAGATAATATTCAAAATATGGATACACTTCAAGATCATTGTCACGCCTCTTCCCTGATAACTGTAAAGCCAGCTATCCAAAGATGACACGTGGCTACAGCATCTACTAAACACAAACCACTACACTACAACTGAAATAAAAACTCTGATCTGATTATAAATCTCAGATGATACAGATTCCAATAAAAAAACAACTCCTGGACAACATGTCCGATACACCTCCACAACTCAACTCTGAACAGCTACTACAACTCTGAATAAAGAAAAGAAGACTCAAAGCGAGAGCTAAACAATCTCTCAAATATAAAAATAAATAAAAGACTCAAAGACTTCTCAACTCTACAACATCTCATCAGCTGGACTGGACTGAACTGAACTGTGGACTCTAGCTCCGAACACCTAAAAAGAAAGGCACAAGCGTGCATCAGCGACGACAGCTGGTGAATACTTAAATGAAAAACATAAAGAAAAGAAGCAAAAATAGTTAAGGATCACCATCTCTTTAAAACATACACACACCCTTTCTCAAAACCATTTCCTTTTATGAGACACTCTTTATCACTCACACAACACCTTGTAAAACATATCTTATATATATGTAACTCAATTCATCCTTTTATCTCTTATACTCAACCCAAAACACCTTTTTAGGTTTCTTTAATAATCACCAATAAAGTTCCCAACTCGTGGAATCACCAACTCAAGAAAAAAGATCATATAGATCTAACACCACACCACACCTTATATACTCGCACAATAATAGTCAAGAGTCATTAAAGTCCAGTGACCAACCGTTATGTCAGATCTGATACCCTGTGGACATTCTCGGATAAGCACAAGTAATGATCTAGGGGCCACTACACCAGTCCCAGTAGTAAGGACACACTATATATATAATATAATACTCCTGATTGCACCACCTGTGCATATGATCCATGGAATCACCCATTCGATAGCAAGGCTATTTAAGTTCACCCAAATCCTCCTTTTCAATTTTAATAAAAACTCCTCATTTAATTTCTCTCAAAACATCTTACACTATTTAAAAATTCACCCCTCTCTACCCCCGATTCCTTTTTATAAAACACTTTCTTTAATAATAAATTCACCATTTTACTCAACACTAAATTTCTCTTTGAAATCCTCTTTAACACACACCAAAACCATTTTCTATATTGAACTTCCAATTCCTATTTATCTTCTTCTCTCAAAACACTATTTCATATTTGAATACACTTTTTCACAAATCATCACCCTTTTACACAATACCATCTTTTGCATTTGAAAGCATATTTTCACAACTCATTCCATTTATAAACTTGTGATCCAAAGGATTTCCAAATTCTCAGCACTTTCCAAAACATACACTTTTGTACTAACAAGAGTAATAACTTACTTAACTTTATACGATTCATAAAAAGTACTCACCTTTGCTGAATCCTCCAAGATTCTCAAATGGCTCCTCAAGCACCTAACATCAATTGATGATACGTTTTCTAAGAACTCAACAGATATATGATATATGACTTGCACGAATTCATTCTGAATTAAAACTCTCCTAAACGATGACAACACAACCATTCCTACATACTTCACTTCACGACACCTAACATCAATTGATGACAACTCAAGCATGCAGATAAGGTTTTCACAAAAGTTTGCCACGAATTCTTACGTTAGATACAATCTGTATCTATTTTGCCATCTTCTCCAACTTCTCGGACACCACCACAATCCAAATCCAACTTTGCTTTCTAAATCATGAATTTCACCTTTAACTTCTAATCATTACATTATGACCCCCAGAATATTTTAAAACTTCCAATCAATCTTATTTTAGCTTTAGTGCCTCAAAAATTCCAAAAATTCCACAAAAATCCCATAAAGTTTCTCAAACTTTTCAGTTAACTTCTAAAAATTATGTACATAAATTCACCATTTAATCTTCATTTAGATAATATTTTAATTATCTATAATCTTCGATTATTAATCATAAATGACCCTAATATACAATACGGGTCTCACAATCATACTTGCTATCGGGTACCTGAAAATAGTAGGCTTGAGCATACATTTGCTCGGTAGAAAAATCTATCGCAAACCCTATATATGAATTTGGTGTACTGTGCAAGTATGTGTCATCCTACCATGCGTGCAACTTTTAAAATAGGTAAGGAATACAATTATTTTTTACTCAACTCTCATTATAAGATTACACATAAATGATGCATGAACACTTGCCCACAATTATCACTCAACACGAAAAAACACATGCTCAAATTTATCCCATCATCTATCATAACACGACCTTATACTTTTTCTATCATAATGAGACACAACACATGCTCTTAAGCATAATACATCCATTTTATTTTCTCATTCATGAAAATGAGTTACCACCATTGAATCATGTATAACACACGCACATGTTTTATTCCTCATTCGTGCAATGAGATTGCCATTTCTCATCTCTTTCAATGAGTCCAACCCAATCACTCAATTATACCACATACGTTTTTGTTCTTCATTCATGCGATGGGACCACTTTTCCTTAATCATTTCAATAAGTTCCATTGTTTTCCTATTTACCGATAATGTTGGGATAAATTTCTAGGATCACCCGAAAGTATCTTTCCTAGTGATATTTTGAGCATTCTAGGATCTCGTAATCCCCCAACAATTATCCATTTTCGATACATTCCTAGGGTCACCCGAATGTATCTTCCCTTGTGATATTCACCATGCATAATTCAATGATACCATTCAACCAACATCATTGAATTCCATATTTTACAATTTTATTCCTTGAACTCTTTTCATTGGCACAAGGGTCCCAAATTTATAGAATATTTTAAACCCTTCATAATTCCATTAATCCCTTGGAATATCTATCATTTCAATTAATAGCAAAATCTCATCATGCATAAAATAGTTCACGACGAATTTCATAGATAAATCCATAGATTGACCAATCCCGTGAAACCCCTACCATTTTTACAATAATCCTTCAATTGATCAACCATGCAATTATCACACATCATCATATATTTACATTCCCAACGATTCATTCATAAACATTAAACCCTAACTTGAGCAATTGGGAGGTTTCACTAAATTAGTCACCAATTCACGAAATCAAAGACATAAATCATTGATTAGATATCTATACACTAACATATAGAAGTTAAAGAAAGAAGTTTTTATACACAGACTAGCGATCGATTTTAACCATCTCTCATGACTCCGAAAGCCTTTCCCAATCACTGGGTTTTTCCACCAAGAATTCCAACTCCTTCGAATATGAAATTCCACTCCATCCTCAACTCACCATCAACTCATAGATTCAATTTCATTCGTGCCCAACTCTAGTTCATCCATTACAAATTAGTTTGAGAGCCCTAAATCTAGGTCTTGCTCCAAAGCTCTAGTTTTATCAATTACATGAGGCACGTGCAAGTTTATGATTTAATATCATAAAACAATATTCCAACTTCTTTGTCTCACCATTTATCCTATAATTCAACTAAACCACCTAAAAGCCCCAATTTATCATCCTAGGTAAAAACCACAGTTTCTCAAATACACGAAATCTCACCATTTCTCTTACATTCCCTCCACAACGATTATCTACATGATAAATTTCATCATTTCATAATCAATTTAAGGTTTTATGATTAACTCAAAACCCTAATTCATTAAGTTCGAGATTTCTCAAATTAGTCTCATACATATGGAATTAAAATCTCCACTTGTTATCTAATCACAAACATCCCATTCGACAGCGCAATGAAATTTACCAATGAAACTTACCAATGGTTAACTGAACATTTTTTGGGCCCCACTATGATGATCCAAACTATTCATGATGTTCAAATCGATAAAATATATCACCCTGCAAAAATTCAACTCAATCGGACATCGGTAAGTGCTTGATCCAAACAGTGCCACAGAACCATTGGTAAGTTTCATTGGGCTAGGAGAGAAAATACTACCTATGGAATTTTGAGCAAAATCCTAATTTCCAAACTTGGTGCAAATGCGAACGGTTGGAGGATAATGCTCCTCACAGGCCGATCTACAACTGTAATGAAAACCGGAACTCCAAATCTAGACAAACTCGGGTAGATGTTAGAGAGAGTTTTGCGGCGAGGAATTCATCTAGAGAGGAGGAAAAGAAAAAAATGAGAAAGAAGAAAATCAATTACATCATTCTGTTCCGCATACTGGCGCTCGCGCGTCACATGGGCGTGTATCAGCGCTCGCGTGCCTGGTGAGCCCCCCCCCAAACATCCCCAAAGCTATTAAAACGACACCGCTCCACTAATTATAGCGCCCGTGCACCCCACGAGTGCCGAGCGGGTGGAGCCTGTGAATGTATGTCTTTGTAATATCTTTGTAAATATCATTAGAATTTAATTAGGAGTTGATTAGCTTTGACTAGGACTTGATTAGCCTAAATCTAGGGATTTAATTAGAGTGGATTTATTTTGTTTCTTTTTTTTGGCCCATGTGTTGGCTATTTATTCATCCTTTGTATTTTCGTTTATGATATGATGAAATACAAGTTATATTTCTCACATGGTATCAGAGCCATATTAGCCCTATTAGGGTTCCAGCCACCACCTCCTGACCTCGTCGGATGACACAACCCTCACAACCTCAGATCTTCCATTGCTTCTCGCAGCTCTGCATCGTCAGACCTCCTGCAACCACTTCTGCATCGTCGGACCTCCTGCATCGCCGACCACCAGCAAGCCTCTTCTCTCTCTGCCATCCACATCTGCAATTACCTTCTGCATCGCCGGACCCCCTGCATCGCCGACCGATCTCTACTATTGTCATCTTCTGTCCCGTCTGTTTTTTGGGGAGAAGCTGTCCTCACTATAGCATATCTTTTGAATTGGATGCCCACTCTTCTTTCTGACAGTTCTCCTTATAAGAAACTCTATGGTCAGACTCCTAACTACTCTCTCCTTCGAGTATTTGGTTCTACTTGTTTTGTCCTTCTTTCTAAGAAAGACTGCACTAAACTCAGTGCTCGGTGTGCCTTGTGTGTTTTCTTGGGATATGGCATTACGCAAAAAGGCTACCGATGTTATGATCCTGTGACCAAAAAGCTGTATGTATCTCGGCATGTCATCTTTTTTGAGCGTCTCCCATACTTCACTCTCCCTCTCAAAACTGCACCCGTCGACAAAGATGATTTAATTCATATTGATCCGTTCCCTGTGGAGGTGCCCACTACTGAATATACATCTACTCTTGAGGTATCTGATATTTCTACAGCTCCCTCAGTCTCGTCACATCCTACTTCGATCACCTCTTTTCCCCAAGTCTACACCCGTCGTCTGACTTCTCAACCTGCTCCCCAATCAGTCTCAGAGGATCTCGATCCACCTGCTCACCGGTATCCTGCTCGTGAAAACCGTCACCCTCCGGTAAGATATGACTTTACTAATACTTGCTTTCGTCCCCCTATCTATCTTTTCTTTCTCGGTTCCACACTTATTTTGAGCCTAGATCTTATAAAGAAGCTTGTAATGATCCCAATTGGGTGGCTGCCATGCAAGATGAGCTCACTGCTTTTGCTCAGAATCAGACTTGGGAAATGGTTCCGCTACCCGCTGGTAAGAATCTTATTGGTTGCAAATGGATTTACAAGATCAAGACTCACTCTGATGGTTCTTTAGCGCGGTATAAAGCCCGATTAGTTGCTAAAGGGTTTTCTCAGGAATATGGAATTGATTATGAAGAGACCTTTGCTCCTATTGCCAAAATGACCACTGTTCACGTCTTAATCTCTGTTGCTACTGTGAACTAGTGGCCTCTTTATCAGTTGGATGTAAAGAATGCCTTTCTCAATGGGTATCTCTCTGAAGAAGTGTATATGAGACCTCCTGGCATCTCTCATCCCTCTGGTGTTGTTTGCCACTTGCGCCGTGCTCTCTATAATTTGAAACAGTCCCCTCGTGCTTGGTATGCGAGATTTCAGGATGTTGCTCTTCGAATTGGCTTTTAGCCCAGTATGCATGATTCTGCTCTCTTTCTTCGTCGCACGTCTAGTGGTCTGGTTCTTCTCTAATTATATGTTGACGACATGATCATTACTAGTTCTGACTCAGTTACTATTAGTGACGTGAAACATCAACTCTTTCAGGAATTTGAGATGAAAGACTTGGGCCCTCTTTGGTATTTTTTTGGTATTGAAGTCGCTTCCTCTCCTAAGGGATATCTTCTGGGACAGTCTAAGTATGTTGTTGATATTCTTCACCGTGCTCGTCTTAATGATACGAAAACGGTTGATACTCCTCTTGAGCTTCATGCAAAGTTTTCTGCTTCTGATGGTGTTCCACTTGAGGATCCTACCGAATACCGTGAATTGGTGGGTTGCTTAGTTTATCTCACTGTTACTCGGCCGGATATTGCCTATGCTGTTCACATTGTTAGTCAATTTGTCTCTGCACCTCGGACTACACATTGGGCAGTTCTGTTACGTATTCTCTGTTATCTTCGTGGTACTATTCATCTGTGCCTTTTGATTTCTTCAACATCAAGTTTGACTCTTCAGGCTTATGCAGATGCTGATTGGGCCGGAGACATTAGTGACCGCAAATCAACATCCGGTCTTTGTGTTTTTCTGGGCGATTCTCTTATCTTCTGGAAAAGCAAAAAACAATCTGTGGTTGCTCGCTTCACCGCTGAAGCCGAATATCGTGTCATGGCTCATGCTATGTCTGAAATTGTATGGCTTCACTGGCTTCTCTCTGATATGGGCATCTCTGTTACATCACCCACGTCTCTTCATTGTGACAAGAAAAGTGCTATTCAGATAGCACACAACTCAGTCTTTCATGAACGCACCAAACATATTGAAATTGATTGCCACTTTATTCGTCAGCATCTTCAATCCGGCATCATTACTTTACCCTTTGTCTCCTCTACACTGCAGTTGGCCGACTTCTTCACGAAGACTCAACACTGCTGCTCGTTTCCGCTTTCTCCTTGGCAAACTCTCGATGCTCTCTGCTGTCACATTTTGAGTTTGAGGGGGGATGCGAATGTATATCTTTGTAATATCTTTGTCAATATCATTAGAATTTAATTAGGATTTGATTAGATTTGACTAGGACTTGATTAGCCTAAATCTAGGGATTTAATTAGAGTAGATTTATTTTGTTTCCCTTTTTTGGCCCATGTGTTGGCTATTTATTCATCCTTTGTATTTTTGTTTATGATACGATGAAATACAAGTTATATTTCTCACAGAGCCTTACGTCCGATTCATTCCTTAGCCAAAATTTCACCAGCTTCTTATCCAAATCCATTACACTCTTCCCATACTTCAACAATTCGAATTGTGTCAAGATTACTTCCAAAAATACATACCTCGCTCGATCATAGCTTGATTTTGATCCATTACAATTATTAATTCAATTTCAACCAACATGATGACCACAATTTTAATTAATACGACTTTACTGTAATTCCGAAAAGCCTTCAGTTTTTAAACCTTAATAACAATCATTCTCATCATCAATCAACTCCCTTTCGATAGTCAACCAAAACGATGATGCCAAAACAAAAACCAAACCGAATTCCCAACTTCCGGAAATGGTTTCCATCACATTTTAAATTTGACAACCGTTTAGATTAAATAATTAAGAAAAAAATTTTGGGTCGTTACTATGGTGATTGATATCCGGAGAGCTCTTCGGATCCTCTGTGCTTGTCCGACGGTAGGGGATGAGTGCTTCAGACAGTAGTGGGTCGCCTATAAGAGAAAAGGTTCTACCTGCTTGGCTTATGCAAGACGTTAGTGCCCACCGGTCGGCAGTGACCGAGAGGGGTCTCCGATGGCTAAGTTAGTAACTGTAGGAGAGGTAATCGGAAACTGAGAGTCAGAGAGCTAGTCAAAAGTTGATCGATCGATTGATTCATTCATCCTGCGAACAGTACCTTGATGGGGTATATATAGTCCAACCTGACTTGACGCTAAATATGCAAGCGTGTGATGCACACGGGGGGGGGTCCGGTTCTGACGTCAGTCCTATGATATTGTTGGGCCATTGGACCGAGCCGAGCCACGTCAGCAGTTGTACGGCCAAGCCCCAATACGCCGCTGTGTCGGAGGTCATTGTTCCCTGTCGCTGCCGATGGTGGACCCCTCCGGCATAAGACTATCTGTCGGTGGAAGTTGTTCCTTCTCCCAGTGGGGAGTGGAAACGCAGGGCTTCCTTGACGTCCGAACTTGATATGCCGGAGGTTGAAGAAGACCGCATGGCCGGCCCGGCTTGACTCCTTCGGGTGTCCGATGAGTCTGCTTCGGATACTGAAGGGCACATGATGAACTGTCGGTTCTGTCCTTCGGCTGCAGAGTGAGATATGCCAGAGGTCCGTGAGGCCGACGACCCTTGATTGCTCTGTGAGATATGGGACATGGTCCGGACTGGTCGACTGATCCAGCAACGAGGTCCGACCCATACCCAGTGAGGTCTGGCTACCACAATAGCCCCTCAATTCTTTTCAACTTGTTGGAAAGGATTGATCATGTACTGCCGGACATCCCTTGCTCTTCCTGTGGCTGAACTGTTCCAACTGGCTGGTGGCCTGGTTGCCGGAGGAAAGATCAGAAGTCTGGGACGTCTGTGAGCACGCGCTGTGTTCGGCGCGCTGCGTGGTAGTAATGATTGCTTCGTAACCGTCATTTTTGAGTGACTATGTGGCATCTTCTGATTGGTTAGGAGCATCGGCGCGTGCGGATGGGACGTTTGATGGACGCCTCCTCGGAATCTGCACTTGTCGTTGATTGGACGATGCCGCCGCCTCGCAGATCGTGCACGTGAACTCTTTTTGTCTCCCCCCTTTCCCTATAAATATAAGGGGTGAGAGACTGGCACTTCATCTCTGCACTTTGCTCTCTGATGCTCTAGCATCCACACGCTTCCGACAGCTAGTCTTCGGTCTTCTAACAGCATCTGGTCTTCAAGCTTCCAGTCTTCAAGCTTCTTCAGATCTTCAGGTATCATCCGGACCCCTTAAGTTGTATTTTTCTTTTCATTTTCGTTTCGAATGATCTCCTGTCCGATCGGTGGGAGGTTCGCTGGTTCGACTGCCTGTCTATCGGACTGTTGCCCTTTCGCCGGTGGGCAATTTATCCACGGGCGGAGGGTACGTAGAGTCGGCGCAAGCCCCATTTCTGGGGATTTACCGACCTCTAACTTCCATTTTTGGTTGTGTCCGACAGGACGTGAGCACATGATGTCGGATTCCAGCAGCACCCGATCCAACTCTGATTCGGAGACAGTTCCGATTCACGGTCCGGGTCTTCTTCTTCGTCGTCATCCTCATGCACGGCAAATGCGGTCATCAGCAGCATACATTGTCCCTGAACGTCGTCCTTTCGGCCGCTGCTGATGAGGTTGAGGAGCAAGAAGTTGATGAGACTGTCGGACCATCCGGCATGCGCTTCTGTCCCTATCTCCAATATTCTAGCAGAGGAGTTTGCCTGCCGACCGACTTCAGGGCAAGATACTCCATTCCTTCAGACATTTTGTTTGAACTGATTTCAGAATCTGAGGAGGTCCTTTATGCCGACAACCATGTGTCCTTCCCCCTGATGGCCATCACTGAGGGGGGCCTTCGGTTCCCCATTGATGAGTTCGTCAAGAATTTTCTGCTGGAGTATGGGCTGACCCCATCCCAGCTGTCGGTGAATTCATATCGGATAGCTGGCTACATCCGGGAGCTGTGCCAGACCCACGACTTTGTCTTCACTGTTGCCGATCTGTTTTCTCTCTTCACCCTTTCTCATAATAAGAAGTTCGGACGCTATTTTTTTAGTGCTCGGACTGGAGTAGGAGACCTTTTTACTCGTCTTCCGGATTCGGAATGGTGGACCAACATTTATTTGGCTGTGCTTGGAGACTACAATAATCCTGCTGATGGATCCAAACCCCTACCGACTGTAAGGGGATCGCCTGGTGAGTTTTCTTGCATCTTCATACTGTCTTCTTGAATCCATACTTTTCACGCCGACTGAACCCTATTCATGTTTGTTCTACAACCCTTTCCAAGGTGACCCTCCGGCTAAAGAAGAAAGCGGTTGCTGACAACGTTGCTGCACTTCGGGCCCTTCCGGAGAGAGACGCCCCTCATCTCTTTCAGTACAAACCGACATACCTGTCCTATTTAGAGTACAAAAGGAAGCGGGAACACCGAAGAGCCACTGCCGGACAGACTGAGGAAATGGTGAGGGAAGGATTCCAGCCGATGGAGTTCCGGTCAGACTATGAGAAGAGGAAGGGGGCTACCCCCACTGCTGGCCATACTTCTCCCTCGACCCAGGTGCTGCCCACTCCAAGGACTGATATCTCAGCCGCTTAGTCGGCTGCTGGTCGGATTCCGGAGGCTATTGCCGGAGGCAAGAGGTCCAGAGAAGAGGGTTCCAGCAGCCAAGCTCGACAGTCCCAGAAGCGGACTGAGAAGGCAACTCCCAGAGATGTTGGGAAACAGCCGATTGAGGGGGCCAAGGAAGTGTGGCAGCCGTTGCTTGCTTGGAGTGACAACAGACATGTCATGGCGGCGAACGGTGTGGTTATTAATAACGAGCTGTCCCTCTGCTACGCCCGACTGCTTGAATCTCCAAGAAATACCGATGCACTGTCGGATAATCTGAACGCCCGGCTGAACTATGGTTTTGCCTCACTGATCGAGGTAATGCTTCGGCATCCTTTGTCCTGACTCCTTCACTTGTGAATTTCTGCTTGCTAATTGTTTCTCTTGCAGGCTGTTGTAAGCTTCTCCACTAGTCATGAGCGGCATCTCCAGATTTCTGAGGAGAGGAACCAATATATGGAGAAGGCTGTTGCACAGGATACACAAATCACCGACCTGCAGCTGGCCCTGGAGCAGAAGAGGAAGAAATACGCCGATCTGGAGAAGGCGTCGGCGCACGAGAAGCACTTCCACAAGAAGCGTCTGGCTTCTGAAAAGAAGAAAATGGAGGAGAAGGTGTCGGAGGCAAATAACACCGGGTACACTGAGGGTTTTCCTAACGTGGAGGGGGTATACCGGAAGCAGTGTCGTGATTAGGTAAACATTCAGCACAAGCGCAGCCCGGCTATGCGGTCGGACACCGGGAGGGGTATCAACAAGCGCTACATGCAACGGATGTTGACGAGTCCCACTCTGCTCGGGCATACGTCGCGTAGCTGGATGTGAGGCTGCCCCCGATTGAGGACATGTTTCCGGAGGTTGGCGAAGCTGACAACAACCCTCCTGCAGAAGACAACCCTCTGACCGAAGGTTGAAGACTCCTTTTCCTCTTTTTTTTTGAAGTTTTGAAAAAATATATTTTGTTGTTCCGGACATCCGTTTCTTTTGAATTAATGCTTCTTATTTGCCTTTCTTACTGTAATAATTTTACAAGTTAAAACCTTCTGGTAGCATGGAAGGGTTTTACCAGACCCTTTGATGTCTGTCGGAGGGCCTTAACCGATGGTAAAGACCAACAGAAGCCTGACGGATGACCGCCGAAAGCTTGGTCTTGATGGGACCAACAGAAGCCTAGTGGGAGACTACCGGAGGTTTGGTCGCCAAGTGTTTTGCCTTGACCAACAGAAGCCCTGGGAGATGACTGCCTGTGGCTTGGCCAATGGGGC
>NMUG010007966.1:0-11844 GCA_002855965.1 Monotropa hypopitys | reverse complement strand
AAACTCTCCCGACTGGTAGTGGACAACAACCACTCTCAACATCTGTGCATCCAAAAAAGAACACAAGAGTATGTAAATCATACTGAACATCAATAGGAAACTACTGCCAACAACAAAATATACAGCTATTAAAAGACATAACTACATATCCCTCATCATCTAAGCTCATCATCAGAGAGCTTTGGTGTATCCACCCATGACATCATTGCTACATATCATGATATCATTACTACCACACATCATGACATCGTTGCCACCCTACGTTTTCTCTCATTTTCTCAACCACATATATTTTCATATTGAATGTAAAAACATGAAATAAACATACTCACATCATTTATACAATTGTCGAATGCCCTTATTTCTTTGAGGGTTCGACTCCACTTGCTTGCTCACCTGTCTAAGCTAAATATGTTAGCTTCCACAATGTTTATATCTCAAAGCATAAATTAAATGCATATTTAAAAACTATCCGGACATTAAATAACTCAAATATAACTTAAATGTACAATTTAAATCATTCCGAACATTATTATTCCCTTTTATTTCATTTAATTTCATTTCCTTACATTCTATCTAATACCACAGTTTCCCAACATTTTGGTATGACATCAGTTACATACCAGTATACAATTTTGTGTAAATATTCCGGAATGCTTCTTGGTGTTACACATTTTGATATAAAGACTGTATACCGATATACGATTTTATCTTAAGATTCTGGAACGCCACTGGTGTTTTCCTCATTCTGATAGAATTTTAATCATGCATTCCGATATATTTGTCCTACACATTTCGATATGCATGTTCATTATGCATTTCGATAGGTAATCCTTTCAGGCTTATTTCGAAACCCCCAGAACCTCAACATTTTGGTATATGCCCAAGACATATACCAATATACGTCTGATTTCAAAGAAATCTCAGAAATCGATTCTCATCGTTTCCTTCAGAACTTTCAAACAATTTCATAGCTTTTAAGATACACCATTTATCAATCCTACAACATTTACTGGAATTGAAACACATGTATGCATGATTTACTCATCAATTTCTCCAAGAATCAACCAAACCCATTAAAACCCTTATTTCTACAATTCCATGAACGACTTTCTAAACAACAGATAAGAACTCAGAAATTTCTACAATCTATAAGAGATTATAGCGATTACTTACCCGATTAATTGATTTCCCGAACATTTTCTTGATTTCCTTGAGCTATCCTCGGGCCCCCTTTAATTTTCTCTAAGTTTTCCTTCAATTCCTCTCGTTTCTCTTCTCTCTCTAACTGTTTCATTAAGTTTTGGTGACTTAATTTTAGATACAAACATGAATTCTCACCTCTTCATTTTAACACAACACCTGTACACTCACACATTTTGGTATATCTAATACATATTTCGATATAAATTTAATTATAATCCTCGAACCCAATTCGATATACTCTACAGTATAGCCATTCACACCGAAAACACACATTTCAGTATATCATTTATCACATTCCGGTATGGCGAGGTATCCCCAACCAAAAATTCAGAGAGCCATTCTCCACATTTCGGAATATGCTCCTCACATTTCGGCATGTGTTATTCCCTTGGGCCAAAGTCCAGAGAGCACATTTTCATATTTCGATATAGGGTTTAACACATTTCGGTATATAGCCATGCATTGATTTCTATATTTTGGTATATGGCTTTACATATTTCAGTATGTTCTTAAATCTCTGGGCCAGAACCAGAGAACACATTCATATACCGGTATGCAACATCCCTTCCCTTAACATATTTTGAAATACAGAAGCTTTTAAGCCAAAATTCCAGTGGCTCATATTTTTAACATACATAACTATCGTAAATTATTCTAACACATACATAATTGCATATTAAAAATAAACGACTTGTGAATTTTCTAAGACGAGTGTTACAGAATGATCCACGTAAATGCTCCATTTAACTACTCGCTTTATTAATTCGGTCTTTTTTACTGTTATTTATTTATTTACTAGAGTTTGCCTGTACCTATAACACGATGCAATGTTGGTGGAATTTCGTATTTCATGGCCCCACATAAATAATTTGAGCCGTTGATATATTTTAAACTAATTTTAAGTCATCCTATAAAAAATCATCTCATTCGTATAACTGTAAATACTTCATCCAAAATGAATCAGAACTTACGCCTAAAACTTCTTAGTAAAAACCAATCATTTTGGATGAAATTGTTAGATTTATCCGAACAAAATCATATTTTATATGATCATTTAAAATATTATTTTAAAATTTATCAACGGTTCAGATTATTCGTGCGGACCTCCAAAATATAGATGACCAATTTCCGGGTCATGAGCTTAGTTGTTGGTTAAATTTTTTTTGGGACCTTTAGATCAACCAAACTAATTAGGACCGTTGGATGAAGTAAAAATATGTGGGGTCCATAGAATGTTGTGCTTTGTGTAATAGTATTTATTTATTTTTACATCGTGTCATTTGTTGCTGTATTTTTATAGATTCTAATTGTGCACGCTTCGCTTGTGCCCTGCCTCTAGTTATATAATAAGCAAGTGTAATTACCTAAAATAAAAAGATGTTTCACACCTGTTCTCTCTCTTGCATGGCGTTCTCTGTGTTTTTTACATTTTAACCTCATTTTTTTCTCACAAAAGAACGAAAATAAAAGAGAAAAATCACAACTTTCTCATTGGGTCAACAGATTCTCCTGAAGATAACCCTACAACGATAAAGTAATCCTACAACAATTATATTTTGGTAAAAGAATTTTGGATAATCAATTTTGAGAAAGCTTCCAAGTTCTCTATCATTGTAATTCAAACCATTAGAAAGTCCGTAAAATGATTGTTACAAAAAAGGAATGTATATTTCAAGTTGAAAAGCCGTTGTGAATTTTTATGAATCTCTTTGCTGCAAATTTGATTTCATTTCCAAATTATGAGATCAAAAGGTAGGTTGAATTGTTTTTGTATGTTAGTTTTTTACGACACGGGTTTTCTCATTTAATATTGAGTTTGTACTCTGTATTCCATAAAATAATCATGAATTGTTTTACCTACTTTTAAGCATTTACGTTCTCACATTCTGGTGCATCACACTGAACACTTCTTGTTTCCTGTATATTCTTGACTTGACCCATTAATTTAATTTAGCTCTTCCGACCTTTTCACAAAAACAACACTTTGTTTTTGTTTCAAACTAGTTTCCAAGTCAAATTATTGTGCCTGGTTGTTGTTGTTTGGAGTTCAGTCATACCTTCAGTTGGATATAAGATCTGTGTTTACCTCTCACATTGCTACTGAATGTAGAAGCAACAATTCTTTCTGGTGAAGCTGTCAGATCTAGAACCTTGTGTTTATCTTCATTTGTAGTAAGTTGTCATTTTCTTCCATTTACATGTTTAAGAATCTGCTTCATAGTTTAAAGCTGGCATATGGCTGCTTAATAAGATTCTGAATGCATAAGGATTGAGATACTGACAATTTCATTTGGACTGACAGTTTGATTTTATTGAGTTGGATTTGAACAAGGATATTTTCTCTACATTTATAAAAAAAGTAAATAACTGATTCATTGAAACATAAACAATATGTTTCGGCTCTAACAATGCTAATTCTATGTAAAATTGAAGATATTAGTCCTTTAGCTCGCACCATGTCAACATCTACTCTATGACCATAAGTCCCCATGTAAAATGGAGATAGTTGTATAGAAGGCTAAATCTATTCACAATTTGTGTTCCACTTTTTGTCATTTATTTATTGCATGATTATGAGCACTTTGTTGTTTATTGTTTTCAATCTTATATGTTTTCAATCTTATATATGACTTAGCAGTTATCTATGCCTATTTTGAAAATTTCACCAAGGATAATGAAATTATTGCACTACAGCATGAAATTGATTATCATTTCATTTTTTCCCTTGGATTTGTTATTTATCAGCTTCTAATTGATATGACTATTCAATTCTGTATTCTGTGTCACTTGCAGTCCCGTTGGGATATCTTAAAAATACACTCGAGGAAAATGAACCTAATGCGTGGGATTGATTTGAAGAAGATAGCTGAGAAGATGAGTGGTGCATCTGGTGCAGAACTAAAGGTCTGTTTCTTTTTGATTCCAGTTCTTGCGCATATCACTAGCTTATTTGTCTTGTTAATCACCTTTGTTAGGATTGTTTGTTTTGAAAAATCTGTTTTGTTCCTTGATTTTATGTTTGTTCATTCTTTATGTAACTAACAATCTGATCAACATCGTTCTCTTTAGGCGGTTTGCACTGAAGCTGGTATGTTTGCGCTGAGGGAGAGAAGGGTTCATGTAACACAGGAGGATTTTGAAATGGCAGTTGCTAAGGTGATGAAGAAGGATACTGAGAAAAACATGTCGTTGCGGAAGCTGTGGAAGTGATCTTTCACTTGGTACCTTTATTTTCCTGTTCTGTTAAGTTGTAAAAGCATATACCACTCTATGTCTATGATCTGGAGTTGACACTTACCATACACTACATGTGGTAATTTTAGCTGCTGGGGGATACCTTTTCTTTATATTCTGCCATTTATCTTTTTTGCTACTCATTTTGCTGATGCATTTTGTGAAATTGGATAGTTGGTCTGTTGTTATCGGTATGCATTTTCTTTGGTTACTTTCAATTACTAATAATTGTTTTGGGGCATGTTGATGCTTGAAGTCCTGGAAACTAGATTCTTGGACTGAGATATATTACGATGGAGAGAAATGAATTTGTTTTAAGTGTAAATGTCGAGACCCATTAGATAAATGCCATTTCTGAACTCTCTGTTTCTGTTAGTATGACTTTTTTTGATAGGAAATTTAGGAGACTCGAACCAGGAGAATTTTTAGTTGGAATACAGCCTAAACCGCTATGTTTCTCTCAGGGGACGGACGACTCACGCACGGTTATGCCTTACAGCATTCCTACATAAAGTGCACAAAATGCCTATTTCCTCGCCCACCACCTCATTGGAGAGGGTTCTGTGACTTTTCTACATCCAGGTTCTGATACACATGTTAGTTCTGTACAACATATTTTAACCCAAGTGTGTGCACGACGACGTTGTAGAGACTTCCAGTTTGTCTTCTCCTAGATGGTATGACTTAGGGCATAAGCAAAAAGGGGACTGCCTTAAAAAACGTACCTACTCAATACTATATTGCCTCCATGCATTTTCCTTCTCTTTTTTATGCTAAGCACAATTATTTTGGTGTATAAATTGTAGAAAGCTTGTGCATTTTTCTCGGAATTAAATTTTGTTAGAATATTGTGTTTCCATTATTTTCATTTCCTCTCTTTATTTCATTGTATATATTTTTATGCATAATTTCCTATGTAAATATCTCTCTTGTATATAAAAGGATCTTGGTATATTGTAAAATATATCTTTGGAATACAATAATATTTTTGTATCTCTCTATACTTTCATGATATTATAGCCAAGACACCTCATTCTCTCGGCCTAGCTCGGGGTGCTGCTGCAATATCTCTCAACTCTTCCCTGCTAAGATATTCCAATATCTTTTCACCGTCTCTCATAGCTCATTGCTCTCTGTAATCGTTCGGTCTCAATTGTTGTAGAGGTCTGTTGCTATCACATTCGTTTGGACCACAATATTCATTGTCCCAACAAACATATCTGAGCCTCAGCCTTGTTGGAGCTTTGTTTTCATTCAGTTCAGACTCGACCATAATGAAGCTCCTGTTCCAATTAGCCCGGACTCGATATTTCACATCTTGTGCTCATTTTTAGAGAACCATCTTATTTTGTTTAGCTCAGGCTTACCTTCTCTCAGCCCGTGCTCGTTTTTAAGGAGGCCCCTATTTTGTTTAGCTCGGGCCCTCGTCGTCTAGACGAGCATAACTTTCATCCGGACCACTCGACTTTCATCCGGTCTATCCTACTAGAATCTATATCTATTACATGATCAAACCTACTATCAAGTGTTCCAACCCCTTCCAACCTATGTCAGACCCTACATCCATGTCTTCAGACTCTTGCATTTACTATCATTGTTCGAGCCATGAGCTCATTTGATGTCTTGTTCGTATCTGCAAACATTACCGCAAGACTTGCCAATGGCACTATCAGAGTGATTGTTGAAACAATCCTAACCAATAGTCATAAACTCTCACAATGAACAATCATGCAACAATTACTCTCGAGGAAGTCAATCCAGATCAGGTTATTAGTACAATCCTAACACTGCCTCTTGTCCCATTGTTGCTGCCACTAAGGGTTCTAGTTTTTCTGGTTCAGTGTCTACTCATTCTGAATTCTCTATGAATGATGTAACGTTCTTGCCCAATCTAGTACATCTCACTCCACTGCTCTCTCAGTCTCTTAAGGTACTTCATATTGGTTCTTCAATTCTGCATGATGTAATCATATGAGTTCAGATCCTACCATATTTTCTTCTATATCATCTACTTTTCATACACCTACTATTGATATTACTGACGGGTCACATATTTTCGTTAGTCACATCGATCATGCATCTACAGCTCATACCTCTCTTCTTGAAACAATTTTTATACTCGTTCTCACCTTAAATTTATTTTTTGTTGGTCAATTGTGCAAACTTGACCTCACCATTATCTTTTCTTCTTCTGGTTGCCATGTGTAGGAAACATGAAAAATCCTTGAGAGAGGGCATAAGAATGGATGCCTGTTTGAACTCATCAATCTTAATTTTTCCTCACATATAATATCCACCAGTTGGTCAGCTGTCTTCACATTATCTACCAACACCTCCAATCTTTGGCATTTCCGTTTAGGACATGCGTCTTTTAGCCGTTTACAATCCCCGATGTTTAATGTTCATTTAGGTCATGTCACCTATCAAAATATTGACCGTATGCCATGCCAACTTGCAAAACAACATGTTTTAACTTTCACTAACAGTGATTCTATTTCAACTTCTCATTTTGACTTGGTTCATTTCGATATTTGTGGACCATCTCCTAATCTTATCTTGGGCGGATCAAAATATTTTGTTATTTTTGTGAATAACTATTATCAGTTTACATGGATATATCTTTTGAAAAGGCGGCCTGAATTATCCCAAACTTATCATGACTTCGCCCAAATGATTAAAACTCAATTTGGTCGTTCCATCAAAGTTTTTCGTACGGATAATGTTGTGGAGTATAAGGATACATCTTTTATAAATGTACTTCTTCAGCACGACACCATCACCAACATTCTTGCCCAGGGACCTCCCAACAAAATGAATGTGTTGAACGAAAACACTTGCTCCTTATTTCCTTATCATGTGTTGAGTCTTTTTGGGGTGAAGCTGTCTTGACAACTGTTTATATAATCAATCGAGTTCCTACACCAGTCATTAGAAATCTCTCCCCTTATGAGAAATTATGTTCCACCTCGCTCGATTATCAGTCTCCCTGCGTCTGTGGATGTGCCTACTTTGTTTTTCTTCAACCTAACGAGCACACTAAACTAGAACATCGCTCTCGCCTCCATTGCTTTATAGGATATGTTATTGAACATAAAGGGTATTGTTGTTGGGACCCTACTTTAAATTATCTTTGTATTTCTCGTCATATTGTCTTTTGGGAACACCCGATGTTTTCTAGTATGTCAAAATTCTACTTACCTACTATTCCGACCACCTTCTATTTCACACATCCTTCTGTCGACTTGTTCTGTCATGATTTGATACAGATGCTCCCACTATTGGCTCTCCTCGGTCTCCTTTCGAGGCACCATCCCGATTGATGATTCTGCCCCTGCTATGACAGACTCTACTGAGCCTCTAACACACCTTATGTCCAATACTAATCTTCTTTGGCAAAAAAACAATGGACGAGGAATTGCAGACTTTGCATCGTACTCATATATGGAATTTGGCAGATCTTCCTCTAGGTAAATCTGTTGTTGGCTGCAAATGGTTTACAAAATTAAAATCAATTTTGATGGCTCCATTGAAAGATATAAAGTTCGTCTTGTTGCAAAAGACTTTACACAGGAATATGGTTGTCGCGCCACATCTCGATATACTACTCTAAAGAGGTTGTATCAAATAGGGAACGATATTTTCAAGCATGATTTTACTTCCTAATTCATCATTACTTTAATGACATATATTTGGATTTCCATTCTTTCCACACATTTCCCATAATCATGCTCATTAAAATTTTCTTACAATAAAAAATCTAAACATCTCACATTATCTAAATAAATGACAATAAATATAGTGGAAGAACATTTATTAAAACTAAATCACAACTAATGATACATCCAACTCATTATTTTCACAAGTACAAGAGTTTCGAACGTCTCGATCAAAAGTCCAAAGTAATGTACAACTACATCTGAGACTATAGTGAGACCCACGTCTCTGACATCACGTGCATGATTGTGTTAGACTCCCCCAGACTAGTAGTGAACATCCTCAATTAACTCTCTCAAAATTTGTGCATACAAAAAGGAAGACATGATCGTACATCAAAATAAAACTACTGCAAACAACAAAATATGCAGTTATTAAAAGACATAACTACATATTAAACATCCAAGCTCATCATCAGGGAGCTTTGGTGCGTCCATCCATGGCCTCATTACCACACATCAATGCCTCATTGCCACACATCATGACATTATTGCCACCTTAAGGCCATGTTTGGAACTCATTTTACTTCATGTTTTCTGTTTTTACTTTTAGTTTTTTTTAAAGATTAGAAAGTAAAAGTTTGTTTGGTTATCTACTTTTAGTTTCAAATTATTACACACCAGTCTCCAAATTAAATTTTTGTAAGTGTTATATACATTATATTCCAAGGTCGTCGTGTCCTGTTTTCTGTTTCCAAAAAAATGAAAGTAGCAAACGTCTACTTTCTGTTTTCTGTTTTCTGTTTTCAAAAAAAAAAGAAAACAAAAAACAAAAAACAGGAAGTAGAATGAGTTCCAAACATGACCTAAGTGTTTTTCCATTTTCACATCCACAAATAATTTTATACTTCAACACAAATGAATCAACCTATTCTCAAGGCATAAGATATGAAAATAAAGGCTCAATCAAAAAATAGGTTCAAATGACGGCTCAAGTGGACAAGCAAGGGTAATATGCAACAAGAAACAATCCGACCCAAAATATCAAAGATTGCCTAAAATTCTCTCTCCAGTCCAACAATAACCGTGCATGCAAACCAAAATGATGTATCGATGATAGTGAATTCCCAATGCTCAAAGTCAAGAATAATGAGATTAACAACAAGTAAGATTATTTTCGTGACAACATCGAGTTCATTTGACACCACTCACAGGAAAAGTATGATTAAGCTCACTCGAGCATAAGTCTCCACTAAACAAGCTATCAAGACAAGCCTAAATTTTCGTGAAGTGCAAAGGGTTAAATCTAGGTGTCAAAACAATTTTTCCAACAAGCTAGTAAAATGAACTAAGATGCCACAATAAGTCCAATCGAGGCTCAATACAACCCTACTCATGCAATAGAGCGAAACTCACAAAATATCAAAAATTATGCAAATGTGATTCACAATTTATTCTTCTAACTAACAATCGGGTCCGTAACGTAGACAATGCAAGATATACTTTTATCCATGCCTCAAAAGGAAAAAGAGACAGACGGCTATACTAGATCGACAATTCAATTTTTTTAATTTCTCAAGACTCTAAAATGAGACTAAAAATAAAAAATAAAAGTGAAAAATAAACAAAAGACAGAAAAGACAAGGTACAAGCATGGACATGCGCCACTCCTCATAACTTGAAATGAGTACATTCTCGTGCGAGGAGAACTAAAAATAAGAGGGAGATAGCATAGTACCTCTAGAGTGGAAAGTCTACCACCCCATAACCATTACCTCGAAGTATAGCAGACAATGCCCACAAAGCCAAGAAAAAAGCAAAAAACCTTGCAAAACACAATACCAACTACACTACAAGACAAACAGTTAGTCAAAAACTTGCTTGCTAATGGAAGCCAAACATGCAACATCTAAATTTTTTCTTTTATAAAAAGAATGACAAAAGAAAGGGAAATAAAACTAAAAGAAGAGAAAAAGATAATCGTGCCTTTAAGACTAGGCAACAACCGAGATGATGACCCTTCAAAAGTGGTGATGACATTAATATTGCATAAGGGGCCATACCCAAGAGTGAACCATACCACTCCCGGGCGAAAGAATTGAAGTCGCCCAAGTCAAATGAATAGGTACTTTGAGTATACCGGGGCTTGAAGGCGCTTCGAGAATAGATGACTAACCATCATACCACCACGATTTGAATTGGCTTTCAAAGCATTGACCATAAGAATGTGACATGGAATATGACTCAAAAGGAGTCAGTCAACACCAAGAAAATCAAAAATTTCAAAGATATGCATAAATGGTTGTGGTAGGGGCACACATGAAAAGATGGACACACAAGAAATAATGGGCACTTCAACAACGGGCAATGAAAGTTTTTCCCCAAAAATGGTCTGCCCAAGTGTTGGCATGAAAATAGGTGCAACAAGGACACACTCAATGGACTCTTGAGGGATACACGATAAAGTAGGCTCAATGGGCAAAGTACAACAAACATCCTCAATCTTCCCACTCCTAAAATTGGCCTCAAGTTCCTCATCACTCTCCACATCATAATAATAGGAAGTATTGCTTTTGGGAAGAGTGAGAGGGATGGAACTATCAAACTTAGGGAGCAACCCCATTGAGGCATGGGCCATTAGGAGGGAAGGAGAAATACCCATATCTAGATTTTCAAGAAAAGAAACCTTCTCGGAGGTGAGACATGTCTCCTCCAAGGGTTCGGTAGGTTGGGCCAACTCAAAAGATGGAACATCAAAGTCCACAAGGCTAGAATTGCATATGGCCCTAATGTTGTCGCAACTTTGAAGGTAGTGTTACAAAGTGTCCTCCAAAGATTCCAGATGTGGTGGTGGGTTATCATAAGATTCTAATGGTCATAAAATTCTGAGGGTGGCTCCGAAAAATAAGACTCGAGAGGAGCCACCACACCAAGCAAGGAAGCCTCATTGGTAATAGCATGAGCACTTCAGAGAAACAGTTGTAAAGTATCCTCCAAAGTATCTTAGATAGGTGGTTCACATGAATAAGGTTTCAAGTTGGACCATTGGTTCGGACATTGATTGGTCGACTCTGGATAAAAAAAATGTTGTGGAGCCATAACATCGAGATAAGCGTAGGTTGATGGTTCTTGATAATGCTCACATTCCCCCTAAAAATTAGAGTAGGCATGCCACTCATGATAAGAAGGTTTTGGGAATGGAGGGTGTGTCTCCCAAACTTGGTGATCTATGGCTTTCCAACGGGTAGTGTAATCGGAAATAGGATAATCACCGGAAGCCATGAGTAGTCAATGATTTTATTGAATTTTATATAAAATAGAATAAAAATAAAAGGATAGATATGGAGAGCAAAAGAAAACCTCAAAATTAGTAAAAACTAGACTCAACAACAACTCCCCGACAACGGTGCCAAAATGCTAGCGCAAAACCCGTATCGTCAGTAAATGGGAATCAGAGAGCTAGGCATTAATAATTTATAAAACACGAAAATACTACTCTAACTAGTAAAGTAGCAAGTTCGAGGTCAATCCATAGAGAGTTTATGGAGTCCAAGGGATTTGCTAGGTTAAGAGGTTTGGATTTGCAAGTTCTAGCGGAAGGATGCTACCCTTGTATTGATTTTGGTTTTGAACTTAGAAACTAAGACTTAACCTAAATGGACGAAAACTAGATTAACTAGGTAGAATGGTCATAGAGATAACTAACACCTAACTTAGGATAGGATTGACTTCATGGGAGCCAAGAGGTGAC
>NMUG010007965.1:0-11846 GCA_002855965.1 Monotropa hypopitys | reverse complement strand
TTATTTTGGATTAAAATGATTTTACACTCAAAAATCATTTAATGACACATAATTAACATCCAAACCATTTCACAATATATTTACACCCGAAATATATTTATTTATTTATTTTGAGTTGATTGAATTAATTAAATTATTTATTTAAACGGGACGGGTGTTACACCTTAACTCTGCTGGAGCACTTAAACTTAGCATTTCAGTTCGGTACTAAGTCAAATGGGTCCGGATTATCCCTTGAACCCTCCGACTGAACTTACCTCAGCTCGGCACAATTGTCCGGACCACCACAGTACCTTATTTGTTCCTTTTTATGCACTGTCGACCTCCCATATGCTGGGGCTCTACTGCTCGGCAGAATGGATGGTCCGCCATTTCCTAAACTTACTCATTTCAGTTCGGCTATACACCTTGTTGTTTGGACAATTAGTCCTTTGAGTTTATAATCACCTTATTGACATTTTCGACCTATCAGAACACCCAAAAATAATGTTCCCGAGCTCCTAATGTTCGGCAGTAGCCTCGCTGGTTGCTCGGTAGAACAACAATTAGAGATCCGACCATTTTAGCTCAGCTGGGTCTCCGTTTGAACAGTAATCATTCCAGAAACCCTTAATCAAGTATTGTGACCCATTTCGACCAGTTGTCAACCTGAACCGCTTAATCCCCGCACTGCCTTAGCTCGGCAGCCCTTCTGGGTGTTCGGCAGACTTACTGCTCGGCCAGCTCTTAGCTCGGCAGGAGTCTTTAGCTCGACATGAGTCTTTATCTCAGCAAACCTTTAGCTCAACACTCTGCCAGACTGATAGCTCTTTGCTCGGCCAGCTCTTAGCCCGGCAGAATCTTTAGATCGACAGCCCTCTGCTCGACTGCTCGGTAAATCCAAGGAAATGCTTAAGTAACTACCCTTAGCTCGGCAATGAGACCCTTCGGTCCAGAATGTCTCTGAACCAACATTAATCAGGAGCTAGTCGACCATTGTCCTTCGGACAGAAGGTCTTCAGCCAGTAGCTCGGCTAGCCGACCAGTGGCAGTTCGGCCAAGTCTGGTCCGGTAGCCCATCTCAGCAGAACAGTATCAAATAGTGGCAGTTTGCAATAAAGCTTAGAAATGATGTTTTAAGGTTATCTTTGGCAGATTTGAGGATTTGAAGTTAGAGAAAGGATTATTTCAAGGATTAAGGTGAATCTCTATATACCTTTGTTACTCGTACAGTTTTTAAACATTCTAATCATTTGCAAAAGTACTATTTATGCAATTGAGTATTCACTCTACTATATTGTCTCTTCACAAAAAAAGGAAAATGGCATGTACTCTCTTTTATCACCATGGATTGGAAAAACAGGAAAGATGTTTTATGATTGAAGGGCATGAACGGTGACACGGTAGCTCGCCACCGGGGGCAGAGTCTAAAACCGGTGAGGAGGAGGAAATAAGAGATCAATAGCCAGGTTGATCACAGTGATATCACGACTCTGCAAAAATGCTATCTGGGGTCGCTCCCTAGGGATTACTGGTATCGTGAAGAGTAGCATGATAAAATCATGTCGGAATATCGAAATGAAAATGAAAATGAACATGCAAACAAAAGTAAGCTATGCACTGAAGGACATTGAGAAGGCCATAGGCTTGACTTGACAAATCATATACAGTTACAGGTTTTGGGTTAATAAGCCCTTCACATATTATGTTCAAAAGGAAAGAAAGATGGTTTTGATAATATGTTATTTATCTATGGAAACTTGTAGCCTTGGTGTATCCTAATTCACTCTAGCTTTATGCTTATGCATTTTCTAAAACTCTTTTCAGGTATTGAGGAAGATTAGCTTTGGAGCATAGCCTTTATATTGCACTCTTTTGATGTATCTCTCTTTTGTTGTTGAGGCAGTTTATGAGCCTCCTTTTTATTGTATTATTTCAAGATCATTAATGAAATTTATCACATTGGGTTTTGTTCAACGCTTCCGCTATCTTTATTTTATGGATTACCTAAACTCATCGTTAGTAGGCCTTTGCGAGCTTGCTCGTTGGCCGGTCATAGACCCCGTTTAGGGTTAGGTCGTGACAACAATGGTATTAGAGTAAGAGTTTTCGGATTTTGAACAAACCCGGAAATAGAATCAAGGCACTCACTAGCTACGATAAAAATATCTTGGAGATGGACTTATTTATATCTATGTGCATATTTTTAGCTATGTCTAGCAGCAGCGACGATTACGCTAGCAGCGATTTCTCCAGCAGCGATTCTGAAAGTGATCACGAGGTAGCACCACATCCAGCAGCACCAGAGGAAGTAGAGGATGTCTATATAGTAAGCGAAGAAGTCGAAGAACAAGCACATGCTAATTCCGTGGCAATCACTTCTGATCTTGTAGCCCAAGTCGCAGTACATTTTGAAGATAACTCAGAGGAAGAAGTTCGGGGAATGATCAATTATCACCTGCAACTATTGGAACATTCTTGCGTAATAGCAAGAGCATCCATCCAGAACTGGGAGTTTGAGTACCTTATGGAGGGAGTGAGAAACCATTTTATAAACGGCAATAACGATGAAGCTCCACCCGAAGAAGAAGAAGTAGCTGAGGAAGAAGAAGAGCCTACGGAGTGGCACAACGAAGGTTGGGACCTCGATATCTAGAATAATTGTAACGATTCGAAATTTTAAAATAATATTTCCAGAATTAAATTCGATATTCGAATCCACCGATAAATCTTAATGTGGTTTCCTTGGTTTCCGTTGTCAATCTGAATTCAGTGTTGAACTCTCCCTTAGCTTATGTGCATGGTCCGTAGTTGGCTCAGGGTGTTTCGGAGTGGTTTGGAACCCCTTGTACTATCATTTTTTCCCATTCTGGTGTAGTTGCACCGGTACAGTATAGAGGTGCACCGGTGCAGATTGGTTCTTGGTGCTACCATTTAGGTTTTAGAATAGTTGCACCGGTGCAGTTAATAGGTGCACCGGTGCAGGGAGGTTTTTGATGCCTCTGTTGGATTTTGGAAGCAGTTGAATCGGTGCAACCTTTGTGTGCACCGGTGCAGGGTATTTCTTGGAGTTTGCATTGGTGCAAGGAGTGGTTGCACTGGTGCACAAACTCACTGCTTTGTCCGGATCAAGTTTTTATCGGTGCAATGGAAGCTCGCACCGGTGTAGGAGTCCTCTGTTGGCTTCTGGTGCATGTTTGCACCGGTGCAGAGAAGGGTTGCACCGGTGCACAGAGCCCAGAATTAGCTCATTAAGGATAGTTTTGTCATTTTAAGTGGAGGGGCTATATATATCATCATTCCCACGATTTGGTCATCCCTTCCAACTATTTTGCCCTACCTCTCTCTCTCTCTCTCTCTACCTCCATGGGAGCTCCTCCCTCTTGCTCCCTCCTTCTCTTTTCATTTTGAAGGCTTTCTGAGCATCTCTCGGACTTCTTACAAGGAGAAAGGTTGTTCCCCGTGGCAAGAGCTTTCCGACAACTTAGGCGGTGAAGCCATACTCCTAGATTTTCGGGTAAGTCATTCTTGAAAGTGGTTTTCTCCTTGTGGTTCTTTAGAGACTTTGATTCTCCTTGACTTCCCCTCTCCGTTAATGTACATAGGTTCGTCGGTGCAAAGATCTCGCGGCTAGGGCTTCTGCCATTGTTGGAGCTTGAGGTAAATACTCTCTTATCTTGTGCTCGTGTGATTATGCTAGGCCACCTAATTTGATTTACAAGATTAAATCCAAAAGTTTTCTTAAAAACCCATGTTTTGGAAATTATGCACTCTACTTGTTTGATAAAATGAAATTAAATTCATCCTTGCATTAGAATTGGTAATTCTTGGGAATTGTGAGGATGTGTGATGGTTGATTTAATGACTAGGAGTCGTGATTGAAATTCTTGGAGTTTGATGGAAATTGGGTTTTTGTTTTAGGTATGTATATTAGTGGAATTAAGCGGTGATCTTAGGCCCGCTAGGTGTTTGATAGAATGTCCGAGGAACTTATGAGTATAAGTCATGTTTTTGTAGAATTGTCAAGTCATGGGTAGACCCTTGTGTGTGGTCTAGGAGAAATTTGATAGTCTATACTTAGGCTTTTGAGTAAGTAGTCTTGAGGTCTCGATTTAGGTCCTTGAGTGTGTGGTCTTGATGATTTAGCCCTTGTAAGTGGTCTTGGACTTATGATTGAGAAGTTGGGATGATAACTTAGGTGTCCTTGGTGACTAGGACCCTTGTGTGCATTCGTGCACAATAGGTGTTTGGTGAAATGCCTTGGTGAAGAGATTTGGGTATGTATGTGTGAATTCGTCACACTAGACTAGGGAACTCGTTCCTAGGCTATCGATACTTATGGTGGAAATGTTTAGATGAATTCGTCACCCTCGATTTGGGAACTCGTCCCTCGTAGGCAAATTCGTTGCCCTTGATGGAGAAATCGTCTCTTTGACTTGTACTCTAAATTATACCCAATTCACCTATTAAACAACCAACCTTAAATAACCTAAACTGTGAATGTGGTGTGGGTGACCAAACGATGTAGTCCTTGATTGTAGTGATATAGTGCATCCCTCGTGGCACTTCGTATATTCGGTGCATTCCTCATGGCACCTCGTAAAATAGTGCATCCCTCGTGGCACTTCGTGTGTGATGGTGTATTCCTCGTGACACCTCGTTTGATAGTGCATTCCTCGTGGCACTTTGACGTGAGTGAGTCTATCCTTGTCCTCGCCAAGGAGACTCTAAATCGATCCCGGGCTTAATGGTTTTCCAAATTGGTTTTCAAAATGATGGTCCATATTTGGGGTAGGCCGATCCTTACTCGTGGGACGGTTCGAGACTCGTGTGACCCTTCTAAAATGTAGCCCGCATTTGGGGTAAGCCGGTCCTTATTTAGTGAGGCGGCTGAGACTCGTGTGACTTGGTTTCAATGTGATATTAAGCCGGGAGTCGAACACACTATTAAAACAAGATAATCAATTCACCAATGTGTACCTATATATAGAGAGAGAAGATAGTCTGACGCGATACGGTTTGGTGGATTATGATATTTGGCTAAGTCGTGGAATTAACCAGTTGTTGATATTTGGCTAAGTCGGGGAATTAGCTAGTTGTCGGTATCTGGATAAGTCGTGGAATTAGCAAACAGTGAAAGCGTGGTTCTTCATGGATAGTTGAAGGCATTGCCATTGTAGTAGATGGATTGTGTTCTTGGCAGTGTCCTCCCTAGATAGTGCGATGGTTTACCATGTCGTCGTAGTAGTGGTTGTGGTCCTTGGATCTTATGGCCCTTGTACTAGTGTGTGTTTCCTAGTTGTATAGATAGTAATACTTGGTAAAGAGAGAGGATTGTGAACCTTGAGTAAAGTCAAATGATTGGGTTGTCTCTTAGTATGCTTGTATCGATGAAAGTCTTGGTTGGACTTATACGTCTTGGCTTGGTTAGTGACTTGGTAGTGGTGTTGAGGTTGTAAGAATATTGACATGCTTGGGATTGCATCATAGGGATTCACACCACTTGCACATGTCACCATAGTTGCATTTGCACTTGATAGGTGCATATTTGCTGGGTCTTTATGACTCAACCTTATTTTTACAGTTCTTTGCAGGTTTTCTTGGTTTGATGGCTCGTAGTGGGAGTTGGCTTAGGCTTGCTCTACTTTCATAGCGTGAGGTGCATTTCATATTTATTTATTTTTAGCACTACTGTTTTCCCCCTCCTTTCCCCTTGTAGCCCATGGGCATCCCCTTTATTTAAAGAGTTGCAATGTCTTTTCAATTCCAAGCAAGTTAGTGTAAAGAATTGTTGTAAATCCCATTCTTCCGCATGTTTTATGTGATTGTTTGTAGATAGGTATGTTTTACAATTCACGGCCCCTTGTCTTGTGGTTTGGTAAATATAGTTTTATAATGAATCATTCTTTTATTCCATTTCAAAAAAAATGGTTTGAAAATCCGGGGCATGACAACTTGGTATCAGAGCTTTCGGTTCGAAAACCTTGGACTTTGGGGAGAATCTTTATCTCAATGGGTCTTTCACGTGTTTTTCTGTGGAGTCTTTTCTTATATTTACATGCATTGAGTGTTGCATGGTATTAGTATGCCCTTGTTTGAGGCATAGGAAGTTGGCATTAGTATGACCTTGTTTGAGGCATATGAGTTGGTGTTCATTCTCGGATGAGTTTGGTTTCCGCTAGTGTATTGGAGGTTGTACCTATGGCTAGTGTCTATGTGAGTATGTGGTTGATTTTCCTAGCATTTGGTATTATTTGACTCATAGTCCTTGTATAGAAAATTTTGAGCATGATGTTATTATGGCTCGTGTATTAAACGTATTGTTTGTATGTCTGTTAGGATTTATCACCGCCAGTACTTCGATTGGTAGTATGGTTACTCGTCAAGGAGGTCGTCGGATTCGTCAGGTGTGTCAGGAAGTCCCAATGGAAGATGTTTGAGAGACGAAAAATGTTGATGTGGGTCAAGAAGAGGTAGTGGATCCTAGATTGTTTGTAAGGCAGCTTGCCGAGGCCATGGTTGAGGCCACCAGAGCAGTTCAAGCCCCTAGGGCCGGGGGTGTTAGTCAAGTGATGGTGGCCTTGCATGAGTTCCGCGCTATGAACCCTCCTAGCTTCAATGGAGAGGATGAGCCTATTGAGGCCAATCATTGGCTTTCCGGGATTTGCAAAGCGTTGGACACCCTTCAGATTCATAAAGATGAGTTGCGGCTGTCTTTTGCATCATATCAGTTGGTTGGTGAAGCCGTAGAGTGGTGGAATTCCATTGTTGAGGCCAAGAAAGATGCGCGGAGGTTGGATAGAGTTGTGAATCCGGGATTAGCAGATGAAGATGTTGACGCTACATCGTGGGAGCAGTTTGTTTCTCTCTTCGAGGATCGGTGCTTTCCAGAAGCTTTTCGCGAGCAACTGCAGATGCAGTTTGAGTTGTTGCAGCAGGGTGACCTGACGGTCTCCCAATACGCGATCAAATTCTAGTCGTTGTCTCGTTTGCTCCAGAGTTGGTTAGTTGTGAAGATCGCAAGTGTAAGAGGTTCGAGCGGGGTCTTCGCCTCTCCATCCAGAGGCTTATTGTTAGGCAGTGTATCCATTCTTTTGCCACTATGTTAGATCGTGCCAGGACTGTTGAGACTATTTGACAGGAAGAGGACAAAGAAGTCAGAGTGTGTGAGCCTCGTCGGCAGTTTTCTATTTCGCATTCCACGTCTTCGTCAGGCAGTTTCGGGAGGAAGCGACTTAGAGATCATTCTATTTCTCGGAGTCAGCAGGGTTCTCAGTCCCTCGTCAGTGTTGGTGTTGCAGAAGAGCTACCCAAGAACCACCTTGTTTGTCATCATTGCCATCAGGAAGGACACTATCGTTCTCGGTGTCACTAGGTTACTTGTTTTGAGTGCGGCCAGTCATGGCATGTGGGAAGAATTTGCCCACAGAGGAGCGGCAGGCAATGAGAGATGTCAGTGGGGCATCACTCGTCGGTTGGACCTAGAGTTGAGCATCTCCAGCAGGGGAGTCAAAATCACCAGTCGCATCACCAGTCGTTTGCATCCAGTCCTCAGTTCGAGAGAGGAACCAGTTCTAGAGGTCCAAGTCGAGCTTCGATCCAGATGGGCAAGCAGCCAGTGAACCAGATGACCCGTGGTAGGGTATATGCTATAGCTACAGCAAATCCGCAGCTGCCGATTTCTCCATCCCAGTAGACTTGGTTTGTATTTGTTTGTTCTAGTAGTGTTGTGTATTGTTGGGATTACCAACTTGTTGTCTTTTGTTAGTAGCATTGTGAACTCAGTTTGAAGTAATGTGTTTATTTATCCTAGATGTTGGTCCTTTTCTTTGGACATCTCTTGTAGTGACTCTTCGTGATTGAGACTCTTGTTACTTAGTTAGAGTACTTCTTGTTTCAAGATTCTTGTTTCAAGATTCTTGATGATCCGAGTTATGATCTCAGTTCTTTGGATTGTGGATGAGTATGTTGGTTGTCTTGTGCCATCTTGTTCTCATTGTGGTGGCCAAGCTTGGTGTTGCTTTCCACTTGATTGATTGACATGTCCTTTGAAATCATTCTTGCTACCTTGTGAACTCATATCTTTGTGCCCTAAGCGATGGGTAGATTGTTAGAGACTTTGGGAACGAATAATTGAGTCGGTTACTCTTACACCTTTAGTGTAGAGTCTACCGCGTGTGTGTTTCTTTGATTATGTGGTATATGGATGATCCTATGACTTAGGTTGAGAATTGTGTCCGATCGGCACATCTCAAACTTGAATTATAGTGGTCACTTGATTATCGCATTGTGTGTGTGTATGGGGATGTGTGTGTACTCGTAGGTAGGGTAATGAAATTGCAAATGTGTGTATGCGAGTTTGTAGAATGATAGTGGAGTAGTGACAATTATAAATTTGATTCTTCTCACATGAACATTGTGGTAGTACGATTGTGGCTTCTTGTTTTTGAAGAGGCAAGTTCCTCGTGGGATCCTCTATCCCTTATGCCTTTGGCGAGATCGATTCTGTGGCTAGCGTGTCCTGTGTCGGTGTGTCCCTTTTGTGTCGTCGTGTCCACACCATATCAGGAGTTGTCCATTTTATTCTTTCGTGTGGCATGCGGGTTCTTCGCAGATTTGGTATTCCTTGGTCGTGATCTTTGTTCCTCCAACCTTAGTTAATTTCGGGGATGAAATTCTTTTAAGGTGGTTGAGGTGTAACGATCCGAAATTTCGAAATAATATTTCCAGAATTAAATTCGATATTCGAATCCACCAATAAATCTTAATGTGGCTTCCTTGGTTTCCGTTGTCGATCTGAATTCAATTTTGAACTCTCCTTTAGCTTGTGCGCATGGTCTGTGGTTGGCTCAGGGTGTTTCGGAGGGGTTTGGAACTCCTTGTACTGTCATTTTTTCCCATTCTAGTGCAGTTGCACCAGTGCAGTATAGAGGTGCACCGGTGCAGATTGGTTCTTGGTACTACCGTTCAGGTTTTAGAACAGTTGCACCGGTGCAGTTGATAGGTGTACCAGTACAGGGAGGTTTCTGATGCTTCTGTTGGATTTTGGAAGCAGTTGTATCGGTACAGCCTTTGTGTGCACCGGTGCAAGGTATTTCTTGGAGTTTGCACCGTTGCAAGGTATTTCTTGGAATTTGCATCAGTGCAAGGAGTGGTTGCACCGGTGCACAAACTCACTACTTTGTCCGGATCAAGTTTGCATCGGTACAGTGGAAGCTTGCACCGGTGCGGAAGTCCTCTGTCGGCTTCTGGTGCATGTTTGCACCGGTGCAGAGAAGGGTTGCACTGGTGCACAGAGCCCAGAATTGGCTCATTAAGGGAAGTTTTGTCATTTTAAGTGGAGGGGCTATATATCATCATTCCCACGATTTGGTCATCCCTTTCAACTATTTTTTCCTACCTCTCTCTCTCTACCTCCATGGGAGCTCCTCCCTCTTGCTCCCTCCTTCTCTCTTCGTTTTGAAGGCTTTGCGGGCATCTCCTGGACTTCTTGCAAGGAGAAAGGTTATTCCCCGCGGCAAGAGCTTTCCGAAAACATAGGCGACGAAGCCATACTCCTAGATTTTCGGGTAAGTCATTCTTGACAGTGGTTTTCTCATAGTGGTTCTTTAGAGACCTTGATTATCCTTGACTTCCCCTCTCCGTTAATGTACATAGGTTCGTCGGTGCAAAGATCTCGCGGTTAGGGCTTCTGCTATTGTTGGAGCTTGAGGTAATTACGCTCCTATCTTGTGCTCGTGTGATTATGCTAGGCCACCTAATTTGATTTACAAGATTAAATCCAAAGGTTTTCTTAAAAACCTGTGTTTTGGAAATTATGCACTCTACTTGTTTGGTAAAATGAAATTAAATTCATCCTTGCATTAGAATTGGTAATTCTTGGGAATTGTGAGGATGTGTGATGGTTGATTTAATGACTAGGACTCGTGATTGAAATTCTTAGAGTTTGATGGAAATTGGGGGTTTTGTTTTAGGTATGTATATTAGTGGAATTAAGCGGTGATCTTGGGCCCGCTAGGTGTTTGATAGAATGTCCGAGGAACTTACGAGTATAAGTCATGTTTTTGTAGAATTGTCAAGTCATGGGTAGACCCTTGTGTGTGGTCTAAGAGAAATTTGAGAGTCTATACATAGGCTTTTGAGTAAGTAGTCTTGAGGTCTCAATTTAGGTCTTGAGTGTGTGGCCTTGATGTTTTAGCCCTTGTAAGTGGTCTTGGACTTATGATTGAGAAGTTGGGATGATAACTTAGGTGTCCTTGGTGACTAGGACCCTTGTGTGCATTCATGCACAATAGGTGTTTGGTGAAATGCCTTGGTGAAGAGATTTGGGTATGTGTGTGTGAATTCATCACACTAGACTAGGGAACTCGTTCCTAAGCTATCGATGCTTATGTTGGACATGTTTAGGTGAATTCGTCACCCTCGATTTGGGAACTCGTCCCTCGGAGGCAAATTCGTTGCCCTTGATGGAGAAATCGTCTCTTTGACTTGTACTCTAAATTCTACCCAATTCACCTATTAAACAACCAACCTTAAATAACCTAAAGTTTGAATGTGGTGTGTGTGACCAAATGATGTGATCCTTAATTGTAGTGAGATAGTGCATCCCTCGTGGCACTTTGTATATAAGGTGCATTCCTCGTGGCACCTTGTGAAATAGTGCATCCCTCGTGGAACTTCGTGTGTGATGGTATATTCCTCGTGACACCTCGTTTGATAGTGCATTCCTCGTGGAACTTTGACGTGAGTGAGTCTATCCTCGTCCTCACCAAGAAGACTCTAAATCGATCCCGGGCTTAATGGTTTTCCAAATTGGTTTTCAAAATGATGGTCCATGTTTGTGGTAGACCGATCCTTACTCGTGCGACGGTTCGAGACTCGTATGACCCTTCTAAAATGTAGCCCACGTTTGGGGTAAGTCGGTCCTTATTTAGTGAGGCGGCCGAGACTCGTGTGACTTGGTTTCAAAGTGATGTTAAGCCGGGAGTCGAACATACTATTAAAACAAGATAATCAATTCACCAATGTGTACCTATATATATATAAGAGAGGATAGTCTGATGCGATACAGTGTGGTGGATTGTGATATTTGGCTAAGTCGTGGAATTAACCAGTTGTTGATATTCGGCTAAGTCGTGGAATTAGCTAGTTGTCAGTATCTGGCTAAGTCGTGGAATTAGCAGATAGTGAAAGTGTGGTTCTTCATGGATAGTTGAAGACATTGGCATTGTAGTAGATGGGTTGTGTTCTTGGGAGTGTCCTCCCTAAATAGTGCGATGGTTTACCATGTTATCGTAGTAGTGGTTGTGGTCCTTGGCCCTTATGGCCCTTGTACTAGTGCACGTTGCCTAGTTGTGTAGATGGTAATACTTGGTAAAGAGAGAGGATTGTGACTTATGTGATTGTTGGCCTTGAGTGAAGTCAAATGATTAGGTTGTCTCTTAGTATGCTTGTATCGATGAAAGTCTTGGTTAGACTTATATATCTTGGCTTGGTTAGTGACTTGGTAGTAGTGTTGAGGTTGTGAGAATATTGACATGCTTGGAATTGCATCATAGGGATTCACACCACTTGCACATGTCACCATAGTTGCATTTGCACTTGATAGGTGCATATTTGCTGGGTCTTTATGACTCAACCTTCTTTTTACAGTTCTTTGCAGGTTTGCTTGGTTTGGTGGCTCGTAGCGGGAGTTGGCTTAGGCTTGCTCTACTTTCATAGCGTGAGGTGCATTTCATATTTATTTCTTTTTAGCACTACTGTTTTCCCCCTCCTTTCCCTTTGTAGCCCACGGGCATCCCCTTTATTTAAAGAGTTGCAATGTCTTTTCAATTCCAAGCAAGTTAGTGTAAAGAATTGTTGTAAAG
>NMUG010007964.1:0-11846 GCA_002855965.1 Monotropa hypopitys | reverse complement strand
GTCCTCGAATTCGCAACTTCTTTAACCTCATATTTTCACCGTACAACTTCCCTCTGTTAAAAACATATCAACGACATCCTTGCCATGTGCATGGTTCAGTTTGCGGGTCGAGGTTATCCTTGGCTTTTGGTTTTGGAACCTTATCGTTGCTCATATGTAACAAAGCCAAGTTGGCCTAGGTAATTCCATGTTACCATCACGTGTGCAGGACCTCTACTAGGCGGATCCCATACCAACTCAGGTTGCTCCTGTTCTCTACCGAGCAGGGTCTCTTGTACGCCAAGCTGTCGAGGCCCGTCGAACAGTGGTTGACCCATACTGAGAGGGGATTCTTTCATACCGAGCTGAACTGTGTTCGGCCTTAATGATTCTGATGCCCCTGTTTGCGGGCACATGTCACCTTCTTTTTCTATGGCAATTTCCTCGACCATGAATGATTCTTCATCAAATTGAGGTGGGCATCCCAAGCCAAACTTAGACTTGGAACCTCATTCGAAATGAACAGGTCATCAAAGCCAATACTGTCTTCTCTTGCGATTGGAGTTGAGGGTTCTTGTGCGGTCGATTGGTGAAAGAAAGAAATTACCTCATCACCTCCCTTAGGACGATCTAAGAAAGAACCCTAAAGTGGAAAAAACCCTAAGTACATTTCTTGGACCACTAAGCAAGTTACGCCCAAAGGGGAATAAAAGAAAACCCTAAACATATCGAGAAAAATCAAAATAAGAAAAGACAAAAAATAAAAGATCCCAAAACATGCTGTAAAATAAAAGAAGTGTAAAAGATAAGCTCGTAACATAAAAATGTGCTCAAACGGATCTCTGCGCATGGAAGAGCTGTCCTGGTAGAGCTGCCCTGGTAGAGCTGCCGCACAAGTAGAGCTGTCATACAAGATAGAGCCGCCATACAAGGTAGAGTTACTGCACAGTAGAATTGCCGCACAGTAGGACTGCCACGGTAGAGCTACCAGGGTAGGGCTGCCATGGGTAGAGCTGCCATACGGTAGAGCTGCCGCACAATAGAGCTACCGCACAGTAGAGCTGCCAAGGTAGAGCTGTCACGGTAGAGCTGTCATGGTAGGACTGCCATACAAGTAGGACTGTCATACAAGTAGGGTTGCCATACCAGTAGGACCGATATACAGGGTAGAGCTGCCATACAAGTAGGGCTGCCAATTATTGCCGCACTACCTTTATGTCCGCACTGCCCTTATGGCCGTACTGCCATTAGCCGAGATGCTAGGGATGAGCTGCCAAGGCCACCTAGCTTGAGCTCAGGAGCCCTACTCCTGTCAAGACAAGGTGTCCAATAAAAGTTGCACAGTCCGTCTTCCTTCCAAGATTGTCCAAATTTGCAATCTGCATCAGTATGTCTACCAACATAAGAAGCCCTCATTATTGCTCAATAAGCATGATACTAAGACTTAGCGTGCTGATCATCCAAGGGATATCATCATCCCCGGACTAATAGGTGCCCCAAACCATGACAAACTCATTCTCCCACTGATCGGAGTCCAGGAGACGGTCAATAGTGTGATATTAGACCCTCCGAATGGCCGAAAATATCTTCCAGAGGCTTTATTTTGGTTGATGTTGTACATACCAAAGAATTCCGTTGTCCCCAAGTTTAAGTTGAATAGCTAGTTCAACTCCGCAATGGATGAGACGATCCAAAAAGTTTTTAACATGAAATGGACGGTGGTCAATTCCAGAATTGCCAAGATTCAGGCAAAGAATGAGTGGATCGGGAACCATACCCCTTCCTCGATGATGGCCATCAAAGGGATGATACCATATGCTTGACCATCAAGCGAGTCTCATTGTCCAGCGGCACTAGAGCAACTTCTACGTTGTTTGGGATTCGGTATTTTCGTCGAAATAGCTTCAAGTTTTGTGGTGTGGCAAAATATTCTATGAAAGGACTGACATTCCCAGACTCGACAACTCCACCACGGTTGCCCGACATGATCCAACAGTGCCTGACCAGTCAAAACAAAATGGATCGGGACTCAAACTCAAATCCAAGCATGGAACAACCCGGTAATGGTGGTGGTGGATCAACAAACAACAATGATGGGGCATGGTCCGTGTGATGTACTATAGTGGATGTGGGAACTCGAACGGACACTATAATGGATGGGGGTTTGGAAATTAGATAAAGGCGACAAATCTGACCCCAATCGCCCGTAAAAATGCCATGAACCAAGAGAAAAAAAAACTAAGGCGAAAAACATACCTAAAATTCAATGAGAGGGGATCACTGGAAGGGGGTTGATCAACCTCTGAAAGTTCTGGGTGAACAGGTACACGAAGAGGGAAACGTGATCAATGGATGAAAGGGGGAATAGAAAATCGAACGTGGGTTCTAACTCCCTCCTGTCTATTTATAGGCACCAGGAACCACTTCAAATTCAAAATGGACGGGCAAGAATTACAACGAGTAGAGGTCCAGAAGCAAACGCGTGGCATCAGAACTTTCTGGAAGGCTGACGTGGATTGTTGGATGGAGGACACGCGCAACAGTCACAGGAAATTCTAGGTATGATCTAGCAACTCGAGTAACAAAGGTCGGGGAAAACCGACAAGACAGAATCCAAAATTCTAGGTCATAACAAGCAGGGCTCCGGGACCACGGTGGTCAGTGGGTCACCTATGATGACACGAAAAGTTCGGTATGGTTAAAGAAACTCAATTCTTACAAACCTACCTGCTCCAAAAGAATTGAGAAGATATTATAGTAACCGAACCAAGACATGCGTTCGGGCTGGGTAAATAAAGCAGGCCCATAGGGGCCATGCCCATGATGGACAATCCAATGGAACGGTGAATATTTGGGCTACAGCCCAGTCATACCTGTTTGGATATAAGACAAGAGTACGATATTACTAACCGTACCGGACCAATGAGGCCAGGATGCAACATCTTTATAATGGATAGGACCACGACCCATATGGCAATGATGGCACAGTCCTTATCCTTGGCACAATGACCTATGTTCTCCGGACCACAACCTCTATTGGCCAAAGCATATGGGGGCCATTCGGCAATCTTTGATACGGTCGATAATGGATACTGGACCACGATATATGCCAGACCAGAAGTAGTAGAGATCATAGAGGATCTTGTCCATCTCGGTGGTTGACCGAGTATTATGGGAGCATTACGATCCCGATAATCACATCGAATGTCCAGGATGAGAGCAAGAAGGTTACCTAATCTAGAGCAGGAGAGCATCTATAAATATCCCACAGATGCCAAACGGAAAGGTACATGACACCTACTCCCTACAGCTCTAACTTTTGTCTTTTTCTCTTGCTCCACGCCTTCCCTCACTTAAGCATCAGAGGCCTTTCTGGCAGACAACACGTTGTAGCATTGACGGTGGTTTGCGGCTGCAACATCCTTTATAGCAAAAGAATCAAACTCGAAATCAAACCAATTTGAACTCCATTCGAGATTGTGGTCCTCAAAACCCATAGAAAGTGCAAACTTAAAAAGAGAGAAATTAAAGGATAGCAAAGCAGAGATGATGAAGAATCAAGAAGACTTAAAGAAAAAAAATCTAAAGAAGAAGATTACAGATAGACATAGATGAAAAGTTGGGGTTTCAAAAAGCTCTGGAATGCTAAGAGACGTGAAGAGAAGAGTGAAGCTTCAAATGGGGTTTGAGTTGATTTAAAATATTGGAGACACGCGTGAATCACACGAGGTTTCCTCAAAAGGCATGTCGATGGTATATTAATTAGAATAACACTCTTTAGACCAAACTCATAGATTTGTCCATTCCGACTGTGCGGCTTAAGTAGCCAACTTTGGGGAGCAATTGTGGTAGGATATTTCCAAATTTACCCAGGTTGGGGTTTATTTCGAATTCCCTGGACATAAATATTCTGTGCGATAATGTTGTTACTCCAGTTCAGTGTTCCGCACAGATTTTAAAATTAGGCCTTTCCAATATAGTGTGACATCCTATCAGTGCAATAAAATGGTATCTAGTGCGACAGAACGACACAGAACATTTACCGATTAAAGAATGACAGTCAACACACGTGTTCTGCTATTCTCGCTAAACGGATAAGATTTCCGTTTCCTAAGAATACGAACAAAGTCCAATTCTAATGGAATAGAAAATATAATTGATCATATAACAATAAAGACAGATTAGAATGTCAGAATTCAAATAGGATTGGGATGAGAAGTCTTAATCCAACTTCGATTACTTGTAAAAAAAATAATAATCTAGAAGGACCCTAAGACTAAAGATCTTCCTATATAAACAAGCTTTTCCTCACAAAAAATACATGTTTTCATACGCATAAGGCATAAGAATTAGAACTTTGTTCTTAAAGTTTTCCATTGATTGAATTAAAAAATAAACTAACTTCATTGAAGAATCTTTTGGTCACAGTGACGAATGATTCAACAAAACATTATAGAACGTACTGTCACCTGAAAAAATTGTAACACTAGTTTCCATACTTTGTCCCGTTGTTCAAACTGGTCATACTGAACTTTGGGAGCCGACCGATTGCTTTGATTCAGATTTTACAGACTGGAGAAATCAAGAAACTTGGGTCCGAAAATAACAATACTATAAAGTTACGATCTCTAATGAAAAAGCTAAACCCCAAAATGGAGAATGAAATAGTCTGTCTAACCAATGTACCCTAAACATTTCCAAATCCAATTCGCAAGTTCACTTCACTGATTATAGATATGTATGGAAGGCAAAGTTCACAAATCAATATGGCATGATCACTTCATCCTTCCCATAGATACGCTGAAGTTCGCGGGTTGCAGCTTGAAATGATGCTGAGAAGAACAAAATATGGAAGAAGTGTGAAAGAGAGAAACCAAAAGGAGTAGTCTTCAACTGATTCACTTTAAGAAAACAATTGCAAATAGTATCTCATTTTGCTTAAAGGTACAGTTATCCAAACTGAATACATGGAATCACCTTTCCAAATACAGAAGTTTGTCTGATTTATGGCGGATCCAGTCACATTTTGAATGACTTCAAACAGCATCTCCTGAGGGGTACTCTTCAGCTCTTGGGCCACCGCGTAGATGGTCTTTCCATTCTCGAAAAAAATGTGATTATTCGGGTGCTTGGTCTTACAACCAGCATGACGCTCCAGTTCATAAGCATTAAGGGCCTGCATATAACAATTTGAATGACCAGCTGGAAAAATCTTTAGCCAACTCACCTCCGTAAGACATAGTACTATCACCTACCTTGGAAAACTTACAATCGTTGCAGCCACACAGATAACCAGTCCCTTTTATGACTCCTTTAAGATTTTTCTGGAAGCGTACAAATTAAACATGTGTCAGGATAATTGAAACTAACCTTTGGTAATGAGAATAGAATGGAACTAAAACTCACCTCTCGTGACCAGGACACATACTTCACAGGAACTCCATCAAACATACCAGTTGATAACAAGCTTTTGACATTTGAAGGGAAGTTGTTGGGAGGAACATTTCTGGGCGGCTTTGGCTCCTTAATCTTTGGGGTGGCATTACTTTTAGATGTTACTGCAGGAGCAACACTTCCAACTAAATTAATACTATGATCAACTGAATCATCCAGTCCAAGTGCATTCAAAGTTTGAGCAGAGGGTTGACTTGTCAACAAGTCATAGCCACTAATGATTCCACCAGAGGGATTTGTTTCGGGTTCATCATGAATACCTCCAAAAGATATAGTATTGCTCCCACCCATGTAGTAGTTCTGTCCCACAGATAGAATGCTAGAATTTCCGTTGTCATAGGTGGCACCCATCGATACAACGCTTGCACCTGCCTTGTTAGAACCTGGACCCATGGACAATATGTTATTATCAACCCCCTTCCTATAAGAGGGGCCAACTGAACTGAAAATTTCACTGGCTTTTTCATACGCAGAACACATCGGAATGAAATTCTCTGTCTCCTTGTTGTAAAAAGGACCCGCAGACATGATATGGTCATTTCCCTTCTCATATTGATTACCCATCTGTATGAAACCTTCATTACTCTTGTCAAAGGGCTGATTCGTCGATACAATATTATCATCTCCATTGCTATAATGTTGACCCATTAGCATGAAACTGGCACCTCCTTTGTTGAATGTTTGACCCATTGAAATAAAGTTGTCCTCTGCCTTATTAGAGGTAGGGCCCATCAAAATGGTACGCTCATTTCCACCATTATATGGTGGGGGAATTGCGATATTGTTATCCGTCCTATTATATCCATCCCCAGTTGAAATATTATTGTTGTCTCCCCCAATATAGGAAGGTCCAATTGATATAGACATACCATTGTCAGAGTCCCTAACTTGATTGACTTTAACTTTTCTAATTCCACCATAACTGAGACACGAAGAAGGGTCTTCGAGTGTATGAGACATAGATAAACCAACAGAGGAATCGCTTCGAAACAGGTTCTCAAAACCCTTTATTTCCAGATTTAGATTTCCAGCACCACCAGCCGGAATGATTCTATCAACAAGGTTGAAGGTCCTTAGAGCTTCCGATCCAAAGAGGCGATCAGTAAACTGCCCCGAGACTGATTGAAAACTCGAATTGTTTTCCCATGCAGAAATGTTTGAATTTGAAGTTCCTGACATTGGTCTGCTGCCAACAACTTCTACTGCTTGCTTCTTGTTGCAGAATAGTTCTGGTTCGGACGCATCCATAAACCACTGGTGAGCACGCTTTGGTTCAACTCTTGACGAAGCATCATAACTTGCATCTCCGTCAGTTAAACACTCTGCACCCCTTGGCATCCAAAAGCTCTTATTCTGAAAAGACTTCCAGACGTAGTACGAAATGTTAGTAAACTGAGTAACAAAAGTTTCTAGATCATAGAACCATGAATAATATTGGAACAGAAAACAAAGTTGTCCACACAGATAATGGATTTTCAAGAGGAGCAAAATATTCATCATGGTGTGAGGTAGCATCTGAAAGAGAACAAAGGACAACAATGCAACATTTTGAAGAACTTTAATGCACCGTCTGAGATGAATATTTTACCAGCATTCACAGTTATGATCCCGAGCAAAATCAAACCCTTTACACCATCTGCTATCAGATCTATTGGATCAGGAAAGATATATTCATTCATCCAATTAGTTCAAAAAGTGCACAAACTAGTCGATTTGGTATAAATAAAATTAATGCCCAGTTGGCACCCATTAATAGGTGTCTGAGAAGGGGACCACTGGTGGTGCAGTGGTAAAAACTCAGCCCAATAAACTTAAGGTCTTTGGTTCGAGTCTGAACAAAACAAAATGAAACAATATTCAGTGTATTTTCCCAACAAAAACCCAGCACGATTGCATGCCAAATAAAGAATCAAAATAATGTGAGCATAGAGTTCTAGAACGAGTCTAACAATCAAACTCATCCGAAGTGCTGAACAACAAATTGAAAGCACAAAATAGAATCACTTAACAGATCAAATACACCTGAAGTAGATCGAAGTATTAGTTAGAAATAAATCAGAGAAGCAAAAGAAGATGTTTTTTTTGCCACAAAGAAATGGACTCGAAATATTTTAACTTTATTGAGGTCGGGAATCCCCAAACGGGATGATGTCCCAATGCTATCAACTTCAAACTTCGCATGCAAGTCTACGAATGGCAGCTCATGTTTTCTACATTAAAGGCAACTTATCTAGGCACAAAGAAAGGCCCGAGAATGAGGAAATTTTAAACCATAAGAGATGGGAGAATCGTTTCAACTTCAATGCCATAATAATTTACAAAACTATATGAATAGATTCATGTATTCGGTCCATATACTTTAAAGGGTTACCATCGTAGAAAACTGAAACTACTTATCTAATGAAGTATTGTGCACCAGAGAGGTAGTAAAATGTACAAGAGAGCGAATAACAGAGAGACAAAAATAATTTTCATCAATTCAGCTCAAATCTTCTTAATAATCAACAAAACAACACAAAGCAATAAGGAAGTTCCATGTCATCCAACAGTAGAAGAACATAAGCACGATGCATTTCAATCCATAAACCATAATTTCCAGAGAAAGATGCTAAGCTTCTACCATAGGGCGTTACACTTTCTAACAGCAACCAGAAGACCACTCATCAAATCAATAAGAGAGAAAACTGGACATAGAGAAGAATCAGAAGATCGAGCTCCTAAGCTTCCTAGCAACCTCATGGTGAAAAATAACTTCACCCTCTTACAAAATATAATTCCAATAAAGACACTTTCACCACTCTGTTGCCAAAGAATAGATGGCCGACACGGCTTCCATTGCAGCAGTCCACACAAGCAACGAAACCACATTGATTTAGAGTCTTTGATTCAGAGGAAAAAGCCCCTTGGAAACAATTGGAAACTGTGCCCTTGTCAAGGTTTATTCTGCACATAGAGTTAACCAAAGGCCGAGAGAATATCGTTATATGGAAATCTTTGTTGCATATTCCCTGGAAAAGCCATATTTAGTCAGGTTCCTATTAATCTTGGCTATTTTGGCCACCTATTCTTATGTCATTTCAATTAAATCACTTTTGTCCATGCTAACCTTATCAAAAATAAAACCATTACACTCCAATAAGCAGGTTCAAATGTATACAAACAGAAGTTAATAGTTACACAGATTGTGCAAAATAATTACTTCTATCACACTTTTAGCATGGCCTTCTTGGCCCTATCATCTTCCAATGGAAGACAACATGAAGTAAAATAGTTCTCACAAAATTATAAGAAAACTTGCAAAATCAGGTAAAAGGGCGACTGAGTGCACGAAGCTCCCGCATATCCATAAGGCACATTAGCACGAAATATAATGACGATGAACAATTTTAGACGAGCATTGTTATTGTTGGAAAATGATTTTCGATATGTATTCCTCTCACAAGAAGGCTGAATAAATAGACTTTGTACAAGATCATTTTAGAAAACGAAATAAAAGGAAAATATTCTACCTACCTCTTTTGAGTGATTTACAATCTCCCTAATCAATCAACCTAATTATTTTACAATCAATTACAATCAATCAACCTACTTACCTAATTTATTTACAATACATTTATTTCCTTTCCAATACTCCCCCTCAAGCTGGAGCGTATACATCGTATACTCCAAGCTTCCAACAAATAGAGTCGATAGAAGCTTTGGGAAGAGCCTTCGTGAAGATGTCAGCAAGTTGAGAGCCTGAAGGAACAAACGGTGTGCAGATTTCTTTGGACTCCACTTTGGATCGAATAAAATGACAATCAACTTCAATGTGTTTGGTCCTTTCGTGGAAGACAAGATTGTTTGCGATATGGATAGCTGCCTGATTATCACAATATAATGGGATTGGACCATGAACCGGAATCCCAAACTCAAGTAGAAGGGTACGCAACCAAGTTAATTCACCAGAGGTATAGGTCATGGCTCTATACTCAGCTTCAGCACTCGACCTTGCTACCACTGACTGTTTCTTACTCTTCCATGTCACAAGATTCCCACCTATAAAGGTGCAATATCCTGTGGTAGAACGACGATCAGAAGGAGATCCAACCCAGTCAGCATCGGTATATCCGTCGATACGGAGATGTCCAAATGCTTTGTAGAGAAGCCCAAGTCCCGGGGCATTTTAAGATACTTCAAGATACGAACAACAGCATCCATATGGGGTACACGAGGACAACTCATAAATTGGCTGACAATACTGATAACATAAGAAATATCGGGCCGAGTGATAGTGAGATAAATAAGTTTACCTACAAGTCTCCGATACATTTCAAGATTATTAAATAATTCTCCATCATCAGGTAAGAGTTTAAGATTGGTCTCCATGGGAGTGGATACTGGTTTTGAACTAAGATATCCAGTATCTCTTAAGAGATCGAGAGTATATTTCCGCTGAGATAGACTGATGCCTGTTTTAGAACAAGCAACTTCAATACCAAGAAAATACCGAAGCTTGCCTAGATCCTTGGTGAGGAAACTAGAACAAAGATGTCGAATCAATACTTGAATCCCAATACTATCACTCCCAGTGATGACAATATCATCCACGTATACCACAAGAATAACAATACCACGAGTGGTCTTTTTAAAGAATACTGAATGATCAGTCTGACTTTGAGTCATACCATGAGACAAGACGGTGCTACTGAATTTGCTGAACCAAGCCCGGGGAGATTGTTTGAGGCCATAAATAGATTTGCGAAGATGACACACAGACTCCCCCTTGGACTCAAAATCGGGAGGTTGAGCCATATAAACAGTCTCTGAGAGTTTGCCATGAAGAAATGCATTTTTGACATCTAGTTGATGAAGAGGCCAGTCAAGATTAGCTACAAGAGAGATAATAATGCGAATAGAGTTGAGTTTGGCAACGAGAGAGAAAGTCTCAGTATAATCTAGCCCATAGGTTTGAGTGAATCCTTTTGCCACAAGACGAGCTTTTAGTCGATCAACAGTACCATCAGGTTTGTATTTAACGGTAAATACCCAGCGACAACCAACAATGTGGGCTCCAGAAGGCTTGGGAACCAGATCCCAAGTATGATTCAATGATAGAGCGTGCATCTCTTCTTCCATAGCAGAACGCCATCCCGGATGAGAAAGAGCCTCCTAATAAGACTTAGGTATACTAACAGAAGACAGAGATACAGAAAAAGCACAAAACGAGGGAGATAAATGGTACTTAGGTATACTAACAGAAGACAGAGATACAGAAAAAGCACAAAACGAGGGAGATAAATGGTCATAAGTCACAAATTGTGAAATAGGATGAGAGGTACAAGAACGAATACCTTTCTGTTGAGCAATGGGTCGATCGAGATCAGGATCTGCAGACGCTGAAGGAGATGTTGGGGGTACAGAAGATGGAGCTGTAGGAATCACAGGTGGAGTAACAGCGGAAGAACGACGAACATAGACCTATGTAATTGGCGGTCGGGCGGCAAGCTCAGGGAGGCAAGGAGACTGATCAAGATTAGTCAACATAGGTGGTTGAATCTGTCCACCTTCAATTGAAAAATATGGGACTGCCTCAAAGAATGTGACGTCGGCACTGACAAAGTGTTTTCATAATACATGACTGTAACACTTGTATGCTTTTTGAGTCCGGGAGTATCCAAGAAAAATACATTTGTAAGAACGAGGATCGAGCTTATCACGACCTGAAGATAAGTTATGAACAAACAAAACACATCCAAAGAGTTTGGGAGGAAGAATATAAAGATCTTTATCAGGAAACATGACTTGATAAGGAATTTTACCATCCAAAACTCGAGAATGTGTTCTATTTATGAGATAATTAGCGATAAGAATAGCATATGATCTCCAAAAAGATTTTGGAACGTGCATGTGAAGCATAAGAGCCCGAGCTACAGCTAAAATTGGCCCATTTTTCCATTCTGCAACCCCATTTTGTTGGGGAGTGGTGACACAAGTAGTTTGATGGGTAATACCATGAGTTTCATTGAACTGTGTAAACTGATGAGACAGATACTCTTGAGCATTATCAGTTCTCAAAATATGTATTTTAGAATTGAACTGATTAACAATTTCAGCATGGAATTTTGAAAAGACAAAGAATATTTGTGACCTATCTTTGAGAAGATATACCCAGGTTAAACGAGAGAAATCATCAATGAAAGTAACGAAATAGCGAGCACCACATAGACTTGTAGTGCGAGAAGGTCCCCAAATATCTGAATGAACTAAAGTAAAAGGTTGTGGAGATGGAGATTCAGGGCATAAAGAAAAGGAAACTCTGCGGTGTTTACTTAGTACGCATGTATCACAATTGAAAGGAGAAAAGTTAGATAAATTGGGAAATAGCTTTCGAAGATTAGCAGAAGACGGGTGCCCAAGACGACAATGCCACT